>JAOXJP010019958.1:0-17343 GCA_025762735.1 Platanus orientalis | reverse complement strand
GGCTTGGTCCTCTAAGCTTGATGCAAATAGATGGATGAGGATCCTCTCATGTTTGCCCAATTGGAACATATCATTACAATAGCTCCACAAGTGTGTGTAAGGGCATCCTCGTCCATCATATTTTGTGAGTTTTGGGATCTTAATGCCGCTTGGGAGGCGCATCCCAGGACATAAACATAGGTCTTCAAAACTTAAATTAGAGTAACGAGCCACTTTCAACTCTTCTTTTTCACCCATGATCTATTTTCCTTGGGATTGGATCCTTTTGACTTTGGTCGTGTGGTGAACATCCCATGTTTGGTATAAGGATGGAATAGTAGTGTGGGAGGAGGGAAATTTTTGGGAGCTGCTGGGTATGTATGCTCAAGGTCTTATATGACACAATGTTAGAGATGGGATGGTCAGTACAAGACCTCTTTCCTTTTCGAAAAGCAATAGGAAGATCAAGTTCATCATCATTTCCATAATGCGAAATGGATTCAAGAGATTAAGGATTATTTGGGTCCGAAGAGACAACCAAAAGTGGATCTCTTGCTATGTCCTTCTTCCTCCTTGTTTAGACAAGTAGATCTTTCCATTTGTTTGAAGATGAAGTGTCAAATAAACCAAAACTAGAACTTGAAATGGCAACACAGAGGACAAACAAATGGATCTCTCTTCACTACACGAACTCTCCCCCTGAAGAGAGGTCTTGGAAGGATAAAAAAAATGAATAGACTTATAAGGAAAGTAACATCCATTGAGACAAATTTTTTAGCTGTCATAGGATTATGACACTTATAACCCTTTTGAGTAGAAAGGTATCCCCAAAAAAATACATTTGTTAGCACAAGGATCCAACTTAGATCTATCCCCTTTATGAATATGAACATAACTAACACATCCAAAGAATTTGGGAAGTACCAAAAACAGAGGGTTATCAAGCCACAAGACAGCACTAGGGCATTTAAGATTCAAAACCCGAGATAGCATGCGATTTATCAAATAGGCAACAGTAAAAGTGCTTGTGACAAAAAAGTTTTTGAGACGCTCATACCAAATAAAAGAGATTGTATTACTTCTAAGAGATGTATGTTTTTCCATTCAGCTACACCATTCTATGTGGAGTATGCTCACAAAATGTCTGATGTATAATTATACAATCCTCTAATTACTTTTGCAACCTTGAAGAGATGTACTCCCCCTCCCCCCATTATCTGATCTAAGAACCTTAATGGATGCACTAAATTGAGTTTGAACCATCCTGTGAAAGTTATGAAAAATTGAATGCACTTCCCCTTTTCTTTTCACCAAATATACCTATGTACACCATGAGTAATCATCAACAAAGGAAACAAAATATCGAAATCTAAATAGAGAAGTAGTGGGAGAAGGGCCCTAGACATCATAATGTACCAAAAAAATGGAACAAAAATTTTATTATTAGTAGTACTAAGAGAATAAGTACTCCAAACATGCTTAGACAATTGACAAACCTCACATTGAATGTCTGACTCGACTAGAGATCCAAATAAACTAGGAAACAAAATACGCAAAGAAGTAAAGGAAAAATAACCCAACCTATTATGCCAATGCATTAACCGTCTTTATTACTCAAAAGACTCTTAGGACTGCTAGAAAACACATTATTGACAACATAGGATCCACACTGTCTTCAATGAGGTAGAGTCCATTAACTATACAACCACTCCTAATCATCTACCTCGAATCTAGGTCTTGAAAAACACAATGAGATGGAAAAAAATGGACTAACCAATTTAAATCATGAGTGATTCAACTAATGGACAATAAGTTAGTCGCAAACTTAGGAATGTGTAGAACAAAGGTGAGAGACAATGTAGGTAAGACATTGACATTACCTTTCCCAGAGATGGAGAACAATGTCCCATCTTCCACTCTAGCTTTATCACGACCAAAACAAATAGAATAAAAAGAAAATAGAGATAACAGACCTGTCATGTGATCAGAGGCCCTAGAATCAATAATCCAAGACAAAGAAGTGGATGAAGAGGCATAAAAAGTAGTGGCAAGAGTACCTAACTATGTGGAGGCAAATAAGGAAGTAAAAGGATGACTCGTTGCCATAGATCCCTCTAGTTGTGCCATAAATTGACATAGATTTCAATTTTAGCTTCGAGAATTGTAATCATTCACCAAGACTACTCACCAGTGGATGAAGTGCAAGGTCAAGTGTCTTTGAGGTACCCAGGCTAGGACCTATATCCTTCTCTTGTGATGTGACAGAATGTGCTTACACATTCCCAGACTTGCAAAATATTTTAGGGCGGCCAATAAGATCCCAACACTTTTTTCTAGTATGCCTCATCTTCCTACAATGACTACAATGGAGCTCATCCTTATCAATCTATCACTATTTTCATAGAATATTTTCTTTATCATCTTGACCAAATTGGAAGGGTTTTTTAAAGTTGCTTTTACCCCCCTTTCTATAGCATAGGAGTTGAAGCTAACGCTGATCACTTGAATGTCCCAGGTGAATATTCCAGGTGAATATTGCATAACATTCTTCCAGCTCTCCTCACTTTGGGCTAGTGCATACACTTCATTCAAAGATAGAAGTGTGCCCCTACTCAAAATATTGACCTGGACCAATTCAAACTCATCATTCAACCTTGCCAAGAATTCAAAGATTCATTTATGCTCCATTTTCTCTTTGTATGATGTCGCATATGCCTGAAATTTTGGATGATATGTTTCATAATGATCTAACTCCTCCCACATGCTATATAGGGTGGCAAAGTAGCTTCCCAGGCTTTTCTCACCCTAATAAAAGTGTCCTATCTCCTAATTTAATTGATACACTCACAAAATTTTTCACCTGTGAGTAGGTTTGTGCGGAAAAATCCCTAATATCTTTAGTGGTTCTAAGGAACAAAAAACCATGACTAATATGCGCCTACATTGAATTTAGCATCTAGGACATCATGGTGAAATTCTCAGACTCCCACTTTTCACATGTAGGGGTATCATCAATAGTTAGTTGAACCACCTGGCCATTTATAAAACCAAGTTTACCTCTTCCACCAATTTACATCTTGATTGATTAGAGTAGTTTGTTCCATCCAAATTCACAATGGTGATTTGTGCACCTAGATTGTCACCTTGGATACCCACTAGTGACATAACATTAACTGAACTTAGATCACTCCAAGTATCATCCTTATTTACGGATTCCATTGATACTTCTGACATTATTTGATGCTCAAATAGCCTCACACACACAATCAACCAATATCCACTGTTATCTTGGCTCACAGTCCAATCTTAACAAGTGTCTCAAATGACATTGAAAAGTCCCCAAACAACATCATAAATGTACATAATACGCTATACAGAAGTTTGGATCTCTGTATTTGAAGGCACAAAAAACAAGGAAGATGAGTTCAAAACAAAACACATAAGATGTTTTGCTCATCCTAGGTCAAAAAAAGCACAAGAATATACCCAAATTCAAACCAAACAAGATAAGACATGTTTCAAAAGATTCTTCATAAAAAATGACATGCCATCTTTGAGCAATCGAGCTAAGCCTTAAAAAAAATCTTTAAAAGAGGAGGAAATAATGTCCCAAGTGTCACTGTACTCCCTAGCAAAAAATTGAAAAATCTTCCTAAAATCAAAACGAATTAATTTAAATCTCCCTCAAGTGGGACTTGTCCCAATAAATCACCCATAAGAAAACGACCAATCCTTTTGAATGAATTGATTTAAATCACCCCCGATTGCTTTAGATCTTTGTTATTCCAAAGATGAGGTTTTTTGAGATCTATCCACAAATCCTTTGAAATAAAATCAAATATGCATAAAAAAATTCTAAAATTAACCACAAATACCAAGGGATTGAGATCTATCAAAGCCCTCAACTTCTGGTCGAAGCCAATGTATGGCTTGCTCACATCAACATACGGAGGTGCTAACGTTAGCAGTCTCCCCTATGTGGCAACTCCAAAGCATGCCACAATCACTCTCCACTCTAATGCCAACTTGAATATTGAGTTTATTGTATGGATTTGTATGTTTACTGGAGGAAGAAGAAAAAAGAGAGGAAAATATGAGAGAAAAGAACAAGTTTAGGTCAACCGCATGACTTTCATGCGATAGTATTTATATTAACTATGTATCCATACACAATACATATGATCTATCAAAGACATGGGTGTATAATACCCTTATTACATGAATACCCTTATAGACTGTACTTTTACACAAAGAATCAATGGGATACATCATTTGAAGGTGGGTGACAATTGGATGGAGAAGGAAGACCAGATCAGGAACCAGATCATGAGGTATTTTCACAATCTTTATTCTGAGGATTAGGGGGTTAGGCCTAGGGTGGATGGAATTCAGCTTCCCCAGCTCTTTGTAGATGTCAGCACCCAAATTTTGACTCGGGTCATGTGATAGCATAAGAACAGCATAACAGCATTTAGGCATCAAGACTCTAAGCACCCATGGCTTAGGAAGAACAAACCTGGACCCTAGGAGGTTAGACATTCCCAAAGAAGTCTTTCCAGATGCTCCAGTCACAAATGAACCAGTCAAAGCACCTTGTTACAACCCAAAAAGCACCATTTCAGGATAAACCCTAATTTCACTCAAAAGCACCAATGGGACTTTGAGGGTCCATATTTTAGAACCCCATTCATATCATCAGTAAGTTTTCCACCTCCTGTAAGCCTTTCTCCCGTAAAGCATCACAGATGAAAAAATTACCATTTTACCCTTCTACCTTCAAAAGCTCAACACTCACTATCTACCATCCAGAACACTGAATTTATCAACCTACATAAGCCTTCTTGTCATGAAGCAATACAGGTAAAGAATTCACATTTTCACCTTTTTTTACCCATGGGCAAAAAATTACCATTTTACCCTTTCTACTTAGAGAATGACTCCTAGAGCCTCTCCTGTGGTCCAAATGGTGTAATTTCAGATCCTATGCATCCCTAAGTCTTCCTACTCCAAGGAACTCATCGTAACTTAGACATTACTCGAGAACGGTAACAACCAATTTCTCAATCTATGAAAACTCTGACCAAGAAATAACCCTTGCTAGGGCTCTCAAAAACTTATCCGATCTCTGAATCTAGAAAGGTTAGTCGTCATATCTTAGCATCAACCTTAGCTTCAAATCTCTAGGTCTGAGAAGAGAGTTTTAAAGTCTCTAACCTCTGAAAAATCTCAAATCTTCCCTAAAAGGTCGAAAGGCTATTTTTCCACTTTTTGCTCTTACGAAGCCAAGATACTCTCTAGACTTCCAAATCAGGATTAGTCAATGTCCATTTGTTCAGAATTGCATGGCCTTCAAAAAGTTGTCAAAGGAGTGAGGACTTTTGCTAAATCTATCTACCAAGATTCTCTCAAATACTCCAAAAAATGCGACGAATCATGTCTAAAAATCAGGTGCTTGAACTACTCCCGACAGAGCATCTGAAATCAGAAATTCAAATAGTTAGAGGCTATACCACGGTAAATTCAGAGCCTTGAGACTATCAGACCCACACCAATTTGTAGAAAATCCATGGCTCAAGTAGTCATTTTTGCCCAAACCCAGAAAAGAGGCGTTTTGTCTGTATTTAACATGCGGAATGCCCATAAGAGTTCTCCCAGACTAAGAATGCAGTAAAGTCAAAGCCATTTTCTCAGTCTCATCCATGTCCTTGATAAAGCATTTCACAAACCCCTGGTTTAGGAAATGTCTAGATATTCAACTTCACTCGGCTTCAGGCAACTATAAAAACCTAATTTGTTTAAGCGACTCTGCTTTGAAAAGCTCCCGATAGCTGCCTGGGAATCCAACAGCCAATCTGTCAACTTCTATAGCTCCAAGACTCCTCAAACCCTGAATCCCCCAAATACGACCTGAGGCGGCATTTTACAGAAGAACCAGCAACATCCTTTGTACAATTTTGTCAAACCGCTCAAAAAATGGGTTTTGACCTAATTTCCTTCTCAGGTACCGTAATCTCATGTAGTCAGAAGCTGTGAATCACCTAGACCTGAGAGCATCTATCCTTGGGTCACCCTCAAATCAATTTTACCATCTTTCCTTTTTAATTTACATCTGAGAGCTTTTTTTGCCAAAAAACACTGATTTCACCCTTTTACCCTTTTCGTAATTTGGTTCTGACTGGACCAGGATGACCGGAGCATCTATGACTTCTAAAATCAACACTGACTAGGATGACTTCCAAGCTTGGGAGCTCACACAGAGTGATGGCAGCGAGAAGGTTCAAAAAAATTAGAAATCAAATATTATTTAAAATGAGCTAAAGATGAGATATTTTGCATTTAATGCATCCACATCTTTAGCCCATTTGTTGGAGCCCTTAGGTTGGAATCTTCCAAACCCCTCTCTCACCCTCCTCCCTAGGATTAGGGAGATGAATTTCAAATCCCTGTTGAATCCCCCACAGCCTCATATCAAGCATCTTTGACCCTTCCCTTTAGATTTAAACCCAATTGGAGCATGCCAAAAGGCATCTCCCATGTCACTTCCATAGCTACCCCCATCCACCCTCAATAGCACACCCCTTATCTTACCCTCCATTGAATTAGCACAAGCTTGATCAAGCCACCCAATTGACCATGCCACCCATCCATGCCTTTCCCTCCAAATCAATCTCAACCCCACACTTAGATTTAATCCTAGCCTTACACCCAAATTAGGATAGAGATCATCCTAGCCCTTCATCCCAAGATCCTTATCCCTTCATCCAACCATCCATTCCATGGATTTGGGGCTATAAATAGCCCCAAATTTGTGGTGAATAGGGTTGGCAACAAAAAAACCCTAAACCTAAGAGAGAAAGACGAAGAAGAAAAAGAAAAATGTCATTTCAGCCCAACCCTTGGCAAGGTAAGCCTAAACCCATGCTTAGCTCATCTCCTCCTTCAATATATGTAAATTTTAATACTATTATGCTGTCCACTTTACGCTAGAGCACTGGTCTAATTCGGGTACATGGTAGAGGCTGTTGAGCCTCTACTTGCCTCTATTTTTAACCCTTTTTGGTGTTGAATTTAGTGTGATTTTTGTAGAGGGCAGATTGAGCTCAAATTTTACTATGTTATACTAGACATATGTAGGATATTGAATGTTAGAGCTGTGGAAGGCCTTGAGATGGCCCCCCAAATAGACCCCAAAAATTGGGTCTTTTGAGACCTAATTTTAGGGAATGTTTGTCAATTTTATTGTGAATTTTCTATGCATGATCTTGAGCCCAATTTTTTATATGTTGTTCCTCTATATCTCCTCTACTAGCATGCTTAATTTTAATATTTTTGAAAAACCTACAGGTTTTAAAATCGAGAAATTCAGTAGCTGGATTTTCTCCCAGTAACTAACACCTATTTTTTGTGAATTAAAAAACAGGGGTTGGATAAATAGGCATCAGGGATAAAAACAGGTGTTGATATCTAGGACCCACCCCAGGGAGCCCTGATTTTCCCTAAACTTGTCCCAAAGTTATTTTAACCCCTATGAATCATCCTTGTGCATTAGCACCTCTATGGGCCTTATTTTGTCCCAACACCTATTTTTCCAATAAACAGGCGTTGGACAGAAATTCAGGCATTAGGATGGTTTTCAAGAGTCAAACTTGGGTCTTAAAAATCACCTTTTTTTCCAAAATTAGCTAAGTATGAGTCTGTCCTAGGCTTAGTCCCAAGACTCAGGAGAAACCCCCCTCTAGGCTCCACTTGGGTGGCCCAAGAACCCAAATTGGTTGTTGATTTTACGCCTAACGCCTATTCTTTCCCTGAATTAAAATTCAAGCGTTAAACAAACAGGCGTCAGATCAAAAAATAGGCGTTAGGCCTATAACAGATGACTGAGCAACCTACTTTGGGAGATCATATCTCCACGTGGTCTACACCTAGGACCCCTAGGGTTGTACAGTGTAACCCTAGAAGACTTCCTTTTTCCTAAACTCTGGGTCCCACAACACTAGGACCCATCCAAATACCCTAAACAGTGGCACGAAAGTGCTCACCTGATTAGATTTTCCAATGTCTGTTTTCACCCTAAATTAAAATTTAGGCGTATGAAAAAACAAGCGTTGAGACAAAAAATAGGCGTTAGGCCTGTGACCCAAAAAAAATGAATCTTCTTTCTTTTCTCCCCCTTTCTCTACGATTAACTCTTAACTAAAAGGGTAAGCAGTAAGCCATTTATAGGGGTCCACCATCCCTCTAAAGACCTAACCCATGAGGGGTCTTCTACAATTAGAATAAGATAAAATAAAGACAGTTTCTAGACTATTCTTAAGCCAACGCCTGTTTTTCCCCTGAATTAAAATTCAGGCGTTGGAAAAACAGGTGTTGAGGGCAAAAATAGGCGTTAGGCCTAAGAAAATTCCAGCAACCCCTAATTCAATTTTGACTAATATAGATGTGTCAATTCCTACTTAACAAAGCTTGGACTTGAACATAAGATCGAAACTCATATGAATTAGAGAAGCCACCCTAAAAAGGCGGGTATTTAGGTTGCCTAACACCTTCCTTAAATGCAACCAAATAACTTACCTAAATCTTAGGTACTCAGACCAATGCTAGGAGAACCAACGTACAACTCCGTTGGCTAAATCCTGAGTTGGTGGCGACTCCAAGCAAAAGCCCAACCCTTGCACCTGAGAGAGAGTGAGAGGATACCAACACCTCGACGCCGAAGTGGGCACGCCAATGTCCACAGAATGGTGACTCCACTGGGGACATGTTTAATCTCCACATGTATAAGTTTTAATTATGTTCATAACATGCTTTCGCATATATTTACTTGTTCTCTCACATGTCTAATTACTTTCTCATGTCTAACTGCTTTCTCATGCCTACTTACTTTGAATTAGATCTAGGTCACTCCATTAGTTAGTTAGGATTACACTCCATCCTTAACGCTTATTAAAATTGCCATGTTTAAGTTAGAAAACATGCTCACATAGCTTTAGGGCAGCTTGAATTAGTTAGTAGGACCAAATTCACATTTGAACAACCTGTATGCAACACATCTCTATTATTTTATACTTTGCACAAAATGAGTCCGAGGACACGACAGTGCACCAATACATCACTCTCATGAGCCCTTATCTTGGTCATTACCCACCAATGGACCGACATTGGATCACCACATAGGATGGGAACAACATCTGAGCAATTGCTGCTTTTGTCAACCCGACCATTCCGAGTTAACCAAGCCAATTACCACCCTATGATCCGATCTTTTTGGGGAGGTGTTTCAACTAGTACACTTTATCTTTTAGAATCTCAAAAGCATGCATATGTAGTCATTTTCGGGTTAGAGTTATTAGGCTACACTCAATAGCTTAGAGCTTTAGGTTTAGATTACCGTGATTGTGATTGATTGCTTGCATGATTGATTAAATGGAATCAAGAATTCATGTCCAACTTTATAGAATTAGTCCAAATTATTTTTTAGATTGTTATGACAGATTTTACCTTCTTATCTATGTTTGGATACATCTCACCCCTTTTGCATAATATATGTAATCCGATAACATAGGTTGCGTATACATCCCACAAGAAAATTAAACCATGAAAAAGCAAAGGAAATGAATAAAAACCATCTTCAAAAACAACTAAAATGCACATAACTAATCAAAGTTCAAACGTCCTCTCATGTAAACAAAATAAAAATCTCAAAACATGTCCAGAAGGGTTAAACCAGTCAACCAAAAGAATGTTTAATTACACCCCCTCAATGAATAAAAGTCAAAAAAAGAGTCCAATCTCTCAATCACTCATCCGAGCTGTTGCCTACGAACTCCACGGTCCCTTTCCTGCCCACCATCTTCTTCCTAGAATAGGAGCGACCTTTGCCCCAGCGTGAGGCCTTTATACAACGAACTCCTGAAGCACTCTACCTAGGCCTGAGAGGACTGTCGTCGACCTATAAAGGAGTCACCTCCACTACGCCGCTAGGCACCAGCCCCATGTGCATCTCAGGTATTTTCGTATGTACCTCAGGCACTCCACCAGTCTCAGACTCTCCCATGGTTTGATCCCCACCAACCCCAAGCTCTCCTATAGGCTACTCCTCCTCAGTCTGCCCTCCCCCTGGTTGCTCAACCTCAAACTCGGCTGAGACATCTCAGTATCTTCAGCAACACCTCCAACCTCCCCTGTAATAGGGACCTGTCTTTGCAAACAAAAAATATATACATGTCAAAAATTGTAAAAACTTAAAAGAAATTTAAAAATCTCATATCCTACCTCCTCTGTAGCCGGCCCCTGGGTCGCCCTCAAGGCAACAACCTCAATCAGATGGGCTTGGTGCTTTTGCCCCACCAAAGCAATGCATCTAGCCAGCCTATGGAGGGCACTAAGGTATACCTCCCTAGAGACCTGTGCAAGTATGCAATACACTGTAAGAAAAAGAAAAAAGAGAGAAATTCAATTAAAATGTTTAAGCAACCAAATAAATTCAAATCATACTTGAGTCACAGCCTCAGGTGGCATCCAGCTAGCAAAGTCTCAACCTCAGGCAAAGGCTCCTCTATAACCCCACCCTCGAGGTTGGTCACAGGCACCACCTCAGGGATCAGGCCCAATAAGTCGAGCACAGCTTGGGGCACTCTCCTCTTCCTTATCGGAGTGGAGGTGCTGGCTCCATTGGGGGCTATGCAGCAGTAGCCTATAAAAAATGAACAAGTATTGTCAAAATTTAAAGAGAAAGAAACAAAATAAAACATGAAATGTCTTTCAAAAGTATAATAAAACAAAATCAGCTCATCGGGGGCTCTACTGGCCCACTCAAGGGCCAACAAGTTTGAGTGGCACACCACTCATGATAACCTCTAGCCTAATCCAAGAAAGGTGCGGCCTCGATGCCATCATCTCCCCATCCAGTAGCACCCTCAGTATCGATCACACTCGGAGAGGGATGTGGGACTACGAACTCCTCTGCCCCACCTCCAACCTGTCGCCAACACCTCTCGCTGAGGTATATGGTGACCTCACCCAGTGCCACCAACACCACCCTTTGACGAGACCAACTCCAAGTGGAGTTCTGGTCTCAGACATCATCTGCCATCAGAGCCCAACAAGTCCATGGGTGCCACTTGATTTGCACAAGCATAATAGATGTTAGGAAATGATTTATAAAAACAAATAATAATGAACAAGGTCAACATCAAGATAAAAACATCATGTACTTACCTGATCGACTCTAAGGAGATCCAACTCACTCTAGAAGGTGTAAATCGACTTCCAAATCTTGGGATGGGTACTCTTCCACCTCACCACGTAAGGGAAGTGAAGTACCTCCTCATCCCTCTACCTAGGGGCTAAGGAAGGGAAATGTTCATAAAACTATACATGCAAATGAAGAAAATAAGACAAAGTAAAAGAAAGATTAGGTAAAGCATCAGATAAAAGAAAAGGAACTTGAAAGAAAAAAACTGTCTCTCAGGCCTAACACCTGTTTTTAGGCTGATGCCTATTTTTAGGCTGACGCCTGTTTTTTGGCTCAACGCCAGTTTTTAATCCAACGCCTGTTTTTCTCAACGCCTGTTTTTTAAAAACAATTAAAAAACAGGCGTTATGCTTGTAATTTAGGTTAGTAATTTTCAGGTGTTAGAACACGAGAAAATCACCAAAAAATTAATAAAAACTTATTCTAAATCAATCATAAATCAAGTTTAAAGTAATCTAAATCTACCTAAATGGATTAAAACATAAAAATCTAAGTTAATCTAAGGAAAATTCAAAAAGAAATAATTAAAAACAAGCAAAACATGAAATCAAGATAAAAAAAAAATCAAATTATAAAGAAATCACAAAAGCAAAAACAAACTTATAAAAACATGATCAAATAAAAAAAACAACAAAAAACTTGCATTATCCAAGTTCGGATGTTTTTAAAGCACTTCTTCTCGAGTTGAAAGAAGTAGAAAGTGGTGGCTTGACCCCGCTTAACTCATTGTTGTCGTCAAAAGCCAGATAAAAAGAACTTTGATTGGAAATGGAAAAGAGAAGAAAATAGTCTAATTTGTGGGGGCCTCTCCACTATTTTGTAACCAAAAATGGCAATAAGAAACCCAAAAAGACAAAAAGACTTGTCGCGGATCATTTTGAGCTGTAACTACTTTCAATGCCTGTTTTTGCTCCCAATGCTTGTTTTTTAATTGAATTAAAAATAGGCGTTTGAGGCAAAAAAATAGGCGCCAGTTTCTGCTGAATATTGTTTTTGGCTATAAAATGACATTTCTAACCCCATGATCATATTTATGTTTACAAATATGACTCACAAGCAGATACAATTGGATATGTACCCTACCATTTCTGTAAACTTTGTAAATGCCCTAATTGCCCTTCCTCCCTAAGAACAGGAAATTTGGAGAAACCAAAGCCGACTAGGGGCCAGAATGACCTTAGCTCAAATCAATCTAGATTAGCTGCAAATAGAGGCAGCCATTTCCTTTTAGGACCCAACATCTATGGTTTTCCACTTTGGAGAACAAGAGCTCACACCCACTATCGAGGAACTCGAATCCTTTTTAGATTGGGAACACTGTCTTGGCATCAGTGCCATAATTCCAGTTCACAAGCCTAGCTATTTGAATAGCTTCCATACATTGGAAATCTCCAAAGCCCCCCAACCCAAGGAAGCCAGAGGGGGATATTTGCATTGCCCTTTCAATCTTTTGCTAGGAAAAGGTTGGAAGAAAGCCGACAACTTTGACAATCCATTCAAGTTCAGAGCATTCCCTTTAGTTTTCTTTGGATAACTATTGCTGTCACATAGCCGCCATCACATCCATGGCATCTTGCTCAACATCTTAGACCAACACCTTCAGAAGAAAGCACTAGCACCAATGATCATCTCAGAGACCATCTCTAATCTCTCATATTGTGCTCGACATCCCAAAGGCCAATTATATGGTTGTTCAGCTTTTCTACAAGCTTGGTTAAGGGAACATATATCTATCCTTGCATCTTTCCCTGCTTATATACCACGGGATTTAGCTCCAGTATAGATCCATGTCAAAAGTCGACCCCTACCAAACAGAACTGCCACATTAGGATACCAAAAGCTACTGGAAACCATGCTTCCTGAATAGATTACTTGGCATGTCATATGGCATAAGGCACATTATCCACTCGCTACCAAAGACCGCACGTACATGGTTATCATGAGAGTCCACCAGAGCACTCCCTATGTATTGATACATGCTCTTCGGTAATTGGCTCTTAGGTAAGACTTCTTCGACTTCCCCACAGTCTTTGAAGATATATAAAAGATTGACCATTATACATCCAATCATACAATATCTACATTAGCTGCTCTATGGGATAGCTCGCATACTAGAGTCTCAGGACATCCATAGCTAGTATCTGCAAAGACACAGGCTATGACACCAGCATATGAGCGATGGCTTTTACATAAGCCTCCTATACAACCTACCACACCTTCAGCATCTATCTTTTCGAACAAGAGACAATACACTGAATCTACATCATTATCACATATAGAGCCTTCTCACACTCAAGCAAAGTATGACCAAGCATTGTTAGACTTAGCCGAGGAACGGGCTTCACATGCCTAAACCAAAGCTACCCTAGAAGCTGAGATACTTTTACGTACAGAGGTTGAGGTCTCGCGTGAGTATACCCAACATTGGAATGAAACCCAAGCAAAGCTCATTCACTCCCTGAAAAGTGAGCTCAGCGACAGTAGGACTTCCCATAAAGATTTGGGATGTGAAATGAAGTGCAGGAATAGCTTGGCTTTTGTGCAAGATCAATGGATAAAGTTATGGGTTCACAAGCTGAGGGAACAGATCTTCTCCTTGGGCTATGAGCCAGTGCCACCTCCATCACCTCTGATAGTGCCTGATCTTTAGATTTCCATTTTATTATCTTCTGATGTATTGGGGCAAGTACCCCATCCTTTTGTAATCTTTTCCGATATGTATATAATGTACAAAGTTTTTGTTTCCAAAATCTTATAGTTAAGATTAACGGACATGAATTCACCTGTATGACATATGCACTTATAAATCACTTGGCTATCAATCTAGGAATAAATATAAAAAAATAAACTTTGCAAAAATAATAACAATGAACCTTTATTTTCTTCCAATTCAGTTAAGCAAGCTACAATTGCTCCCCTAGAGACTTAACTACAGAAGCAGAAAAAGGCACAACGTAGAAAAGTGATGGTTGATAAGTCAACACCTCCTCCTACAGCAAGTACTGCACTCCTCATCATATCAGAAGCATCTAAGGGAAATTCACCTCCCACAATAACCACTCTAGAAAGCACCCTCCCAGAGGGATTCAAATCATAAGTAGAGCAATATATGGGGACTTCATGTCCCAGCATGGTTGGACATCCACCTCAGAATCCAGTCAATCCTCTTCCACACCTTAAACCTCTTTACCATCTCTCAGCCAACCCAATACCAGTGAGTAGCCTCGAATTCCTACCCTCTCTGAGTTTGAAAAGTTGATGTTCGAGTATCTAATGAAGCAGTGAGGACCTCATAGCCAGAGTTCAATAGCTAAACTACCACTTCCTAGTACTGTCGAAAAAACTCTACCACACCACATAGCCAAGCCTACACACAAGGTCCCACTTATGTCATGGACCTACTCCGACCCACAACTTCATACATGTAACCAGAGCACCAGACCGTCTTCGACCTTGAAGAGTAGTATGGGCCATCAATGATAAGTAAAAAGGGAAAGGAGAAGGATGAAACCAGTGTATAAATATCGAAGCTCACTGCAGAGTTAGAACTCATGAAAGGGGGACAATTCCCCATCTCTATGGATTTTGAGGATCTTTGCATCCACCCTGGAGGTGTGCTACCACCGAACTTCCAAATGCCCAATGTTGAGAAGTACAATGGTACTATATGTCCCAAGATGCATCTCCACATGTACTATGATGTTATGTTCTAGTGAGGACATGATGAGCGAATCCTAGTCCAGATGTTTGGTCGGAGCTTGGAGAATAATGCAGGGAAATGGCTGACAAGCCAAGAAAAGAACAACATCAGCACATGGAGAGCCCTGACACCGTCAATCCTCAACCATTATAGATTCAATCTTGAATTGCTGCCAACCAGAGAAGAGATTGAAGGAATGAGACCTACCTCAGGAGAGAATATCAAAGATTTTTCCTACAGATGGAGATTGAAGACCTCCAATTTGAAACATCCTATGTCTGAAGAAAACCTGATATCGACTTTCATGAGAACCCTAGGTCCTACTTACCAGCTGATGCTCCTGACCGCATTGCAAACTAACTTTGCCGAAGTTGTCGACAAAGCTGCGAAGGTGGAGTTGGCAATTAAGGCAGGGTTAGTACATGAAGCATCACTTGCCCTAACCAGCTCATCCAAAACTATGCCAAAAAAGGCAACTGCTACCCTACCAGAAGCTAACCTTGTACATGCCATTGAAGTTCCACGACCTAGTCAAAACAGCGGTCATGTTCTACCTTTGCCACAACCAAATCAAAGTTATCCTGTAGCCATAAATATCATCCCTCCTCAAACACAGTAGTTTTACCAACCTAGGTACTTGGGGGCTCTCAGAGAAAAAAGAAGAAAAGGAAGTTCACCCCTTTGCCCTACTCCTACAAATACATAATGGAGTATCTCATTAAGAAGAAGCTGTTGTAGCTAATTGATCCCAGACCTCCACCTTACCCTCTGCCCTACCGCTATAATCAAGCGGAGCATTGTGAATACCACCAGACTCCAAGGCACATCCTCGATAGGTGTTTCCATTTGAAACATGACATTCAAAACTTGATTGATGAGGGTAAAGTATTATTTGACCCTACACCCACCAATCCTCCATCAAACTCCAACATCATCCAAAATCCACTCCATGACCACAAGCCACCAAAAGGGGTCAATATGATAGGTCTTACCAGCACCTAATTCAACCCTACCAACTACATTACCAAAGTCTTAGAACCCAAGAAAGTCATCTTTCTACCCAGCACCAATCATGTGTCCACCATAGACGGATATTTCCCTGAGCATATTCCACCTCCTGAATATGAGCACTTGCTCACAAACATGTGGGACACAGCCTCAGATAGTCCAATCACAGCTCTTCCCCCTGACATCAACATATACGAGGAAGGTTCAGCAACTCATGACCTATTCTCATCACCCTATATAATCCCACCACCGTCATTATATGCCCAACTCACCGACCTTTAATCTCCCTACCAAGTCATCAATATCCCTCCACCAACCAGAATCCAGTACTTGCTAAACAGAGTCCCCTTGGGCTATTTAGTCGAAGAAGTTATAGATCTTGAACTTTTGAAAGATGAGCTGGAAGAGCTCACAACTTCTATAACTAGATCGAGCAGAATCTCTAAGCCGATCACATATTTGCATCCCGAGGGCAAAGGAAAAGAGAAGATGATAGAAGAAGAGACAAAGATAGAAACACAAAGACAAACCAAAAAAGCAGAAGAGAAGAAAGAGAATGAGATCTTCGAAGCAGCTATTTGAAAGTCTCACCTGTTCTTGATCGAATAGTTATCCAAGGCACCCACACAGGTCTCAATCTTAGGCCTCTTCCTCACATCAGAGCAACACCGAGAAAGATTTCTGAGCATATTCAGAAAGTCCTTTGTGGACGCTTCAATCACACCAAACATGTTAGAAAATATGGTGGCAAGGGTATTAACACCAAGAGTCATTACATTTTCAAAAGATGAGATCCCTGAGGGCAATACCATGCATAACAGAGCTATTTATATCACGGCATGTCACTTCAACATGTGTATTCCCCTTATCTTGGTAGACAATGGATCAACTTTAAATATTTGTACCAAGGACACATTAAACACAATGGGAGTTCCCTCAGACTATGTGAAACCCAACCTGTGTGAGATAAGGGCTTTTGACAACTCAGTAAGTCGTGGCCAATGAGAAGTGTTCATTCCCCTAGTGATAGAAGGGAGAATGTTCCAAGTTCAGTTTTAGATACTTAGCATACCATCCTCCTTCACGATGTTGTTGGGAAGACCCTGGATACATCAGGTGGGTGCCATCCCATCCACTCTTCACCAAAAGGTCAAGTTCATCATTAATGATGAAGTTATCACTGTACCAACAGATACAGATGTCATCACAATGATAGGCCAAAAAATATTGGGAGTTTGGAATCTGTAAGCCCCGAACACATTCACCTCATACCAGTTTGAGGTTGTACATACAGAGAAAGAGGTAATAGAATTGAAAAGAAAGGCTGAAATACTTTTGTCAAAATTCAACATGATGGCCAGAATGAAGTTTGATCCAGACAAGGGTCTAGGCAAGCAATCTC
>JAOXJP010019947.1:0-17344 GCA_025762735.1 Platanus orientalis | reverse complement strand
GCGTTGGCAACTTTCTAGGGTTCTTAGTACATTACCGAGGTATCGAGATTGACCAGAACAAAACTAAGGCAATTATTCAAGCCTAGCCACCTTCTACAAAGAAGGAAGTGCAACGTCTATTGGGGAAAATCAATTTTCTCGGACGTTTTATTTCTAATTTGGCAAGAAAAACAAAAGTATTTTCACCCTTACTCCGATTAAGAGGGAACGAAGAATTCTAGTGAAAAGAAGAGCATCAACAGGCCTTCGAGAAGATCAAGAAGTATCTGGCAAATCCACCAGTGCTGATGCCGCCAAGGAAAGATGTGCCATTGAAGTTATACATTTCAGCTACAGAGGACTCGATAGCTAGCCTATTAGTCCAAGACAACAAAGAAGGACACGAACAGTCTATGTTTTATTTAAGTCGAGTCTTGAAGAAGGCTGAGTATAACTATCCTATGATAGAGAAATTATGTTTAGCATTGTACTTCGCATCAATGAAATTAAGACATTATCTTCTGTCACATGTGAGTTATGTTGTGGCTTAAACTGACGTAGTAAAATACATGCAATCTCGACCCATGAAAAAAGGTAGGATTGGTAAATGGAGTCTCGCACTCCTTGAGTTCGATCTTATCTATGTCCCACAAAAAGTAGTAAAGGGGCAGGCTTTTGAGATTTTCAAGCTAACCATCCTTGTCATTATGCTCAAACAAAAAACGAAGATAATTACATTACCCTCACCCCTTGGCAATTATATTTCGATGAGTCCAAGACTAAGAAAGGATCCGGTATAGGAGTTGTAATCATTTCTTTAAAAGGGGCAATCATATAACTAAACTTTACATTGGATGGGGAGTTTACCAACAATCAGGCTGAATATGAAGCCTTAGTTCGAGGGCTACTGATCCTAAACGGTCTTGGGGTAAAGCTCCTCGAAGTTCTTGGAGATTCACAGTTGGTGATAAACCAAACGTCAGGAGATTATAAATGCATTAGTCCTACTTTGATACCTTATCGAGACAAAGTCGAGTAGTTGTTAAACACATTTGATGATGTCACAATAAGGTGCATACCCTAAAGTGTTAATTATAGGACCAATTTGATGGCTCAAGTTGCATCAAGATATAATACAAGTAATAAACCCATTAAAGGAAGAAACCGTATACCAAGTCTATAATTTGGAGACGAGAACTCTATTTTAAAGGAAGTTCTTAACATCGATGTTATTACGTCCAGCGATGGAAGTAAAGAATAGGTTGATTGGAGAGAACCAATCAGACAATATTTATAGAACCCCAGTCGAGGTGGAAGTAATTCCCTTAAACTCAAAGCCAGAGGATACATACTTTAGGGGTGATCCTCCAGAGTTGTTCAAACGAGGGGCTGATGGTGTGCTACTTAAATGTCTGGGGATTGATGAAGCCAAACTTGTAATGGCTGAAGTCCATGAAGGAGTCTATGGTGCACATCAGTCAAGCATAAAAATGAGATGGTTAATCTGTCGATATGAATATTTTTGGCCAAACATTGGTCAAGATTGCATCAGATATGCCTAAGGTTATGAGGCCCGCCAAGAACATGGCCCTGTGCCTCGGGTACCAATAGCAAATTTACACGCAGTCATAAAGCCTTGGCCATTTAGAAGATGGGCCCTCGATATGATAGGAAAAGTCAGACTAACATCGACAAAAAGAAATTGCTTCATTTTAGTCGCCACAGACTATTTTACAAAGTAGGTGGCATGTAAGCGGTATCAAGAGGTTACCGAGAGAGATGTAATACGTTTTATCAAAGAAATGATAATACATCGATTTGGAATTCCCCAATCCATCACTGTCGACTAAGGATTAGTATTCAATGGGGCTTGAATACAAGAATTTGTCAAAGATTATGAGTTCAAAATAATAAATTCAACTCCTTATTATGCCTAGGCAAATGAAGAGGCTAAAACAACAAACAAGATAATAAAGAACAATTTACGAAAGATGATAGACAGTAATGCTGCCAATTGGGACGAATTGTTGTTCGATGTCATCTAGGTGTATCAAACATCTAAGAGATCAAGCACAGGGACTACGCTTTATGCATTAATGTATGGACACGATGTTGTCCTGCCATTAGAAATCATAGTACGATCCCTGAGGGTAGCAAGTCAGAACCAATTAAGTCATCTTGAATACCAAGATGCTATGATGTCTTAAATGGATGACCTTAGAGAAAAACAGATTAAGGCCCTCAATTCTATTATTTTTCAGAAACTAACGGTGACTAAAATTTACAACAAAAAAATAAAAACAAAATCCTTCTAGGAAGGAGAGTTGGTATGGAAAGTTATCTTACCGATTGGGGTTAAAGACCCCAAACTCGGTAAATGGTCCCCAACATGGGAAGGACCATTTTTAATAACTGAGATATTAGGTGGTAACGCCTATAGACTAATGCACATCGAGGGGTAAGAGCATGTTCAAAGTATCAACGGAAAGTATCTAAAAAAGTATAAATCATCGATATGGGAGCAAAATATGACTAATATAAGATATTAAAAAGTAAATAATTACAGTATGACCAAGACAAAAGTATAAAGGGAATTAATGAATCGAAGAATTTTAAGAAAATACAGAAGCTAGCAAAGACCACCAGGTATCAATGACCTGATCACAGTCTTTGAGCTCTGCCTCACAAGTTGATAATTCCCCTTTTAAACCTGGTATCTCCTTAAAATGAAGAGAGTTTTGTTCCATTACTTTCTCAAGTTCTATGCTTGAACGCTGAAGGCCCTCCTTCAACTTCTGGAGATGGGCCTCGACCTCTTCAATCTCCACCATTTGGGTGTTAATGTTTTTCACTAATAAGGAAACATGCTCAACGGTCGACGACTGACAAGACAATAGAAAGTCAAGTTGAGCCTTCAACTCTTGATCGTGAATCTCTTTCATACGCTTCAAGTGAAGTTGTTCACGAGGCTCAGTTTGAGAAGAAAGGGCTAAGCGAAGACTGGCTCGTTGATCAATAGACAAATAGCTAGGGTGTTAAAGCAGTAGTTGATGGAATTAACAAATGAAGAATTAATTGTAGGGTCTATAAGTACGGTCGACGGTCCACCAGAAAACAGGATCGAAGAATGGCTATGGCCTGATGTAATTGATCCAAAGGTAAAGGAGATGGCATGAAGGCGAAGGAGACCTTTTCGTCCCTACTACACCAGAAGTAAAGAGCTTCACTTGAGATAGAAGTTGAGCCAAATGACCAGGCATCTTCTGGGAAGACTATGCTAAAACCGATGCCTGCACTGATTGTAAGGAACGAGGCTCAACAGGAACTTTTAGAGTTTCAGATGATAAAGAGTGATGCGAAGTGTGTTCCACACCTTCCAGCGAAATCTTCTAAGTAAAGTCCGAAATGGATATAACCAAATCGATCAATCCAGTGGATGACTCTTCAGCAAGAAGGGCACCATTGCGTCAAGGTGAGACATCGATATCATCTTGAACGATACCTTCATCAGGTGCTGGGACGAATGCTTCATTCCCTGAAGCAGGGTACAAGTCTTCAAACAGGCGTTCCTCAGTAATGGTCTCCTTGTTTTTCTGTCTTTCTTGTATGTTTCTTCCTTGAGCCTCTTCGACTTGTCATTTGCTGGTGCCTCTCTCTGTTTACTCCTTTCAGCCACCTCGAACTGCAATTGTCTCCGTTCCTCATCTCTTCTTCTGCTCTTCATCTCCTCTTCTCTCTTCCTCTCTTCATTTTTCCTTTTCTCTTTCTCTTCCTCTATTCTCTTCTTCTCATCATTTCTCTTTATCTCTTGTTCTCCTTCGATTCTCTTCTTTTCCTCGATTATCTTTCTTTGTTTCTTCCTTTTCCATTCGTCTTTTCTTTTCCTCTTCTTGCCTTTTGTGGCATTCTTCTTTCTTTCTTTTTTCTTGTTCTCATTTCTCTTTTTCTTTTTGTTCTCTCTTTCTAGTTTCTGCTTCCTTTTTCTATTCTTTCTTTCTCTTCTCGTTCTCTTCTTGTTCCTTCTTCTTCCTATCTACTTCTTCTTCTTCTTCTTCTTCTTCTTCTTTTCTCATTCTATCTGCCTCTCTTTTGTCGCTTTCTTTTTGTGTTGTTCTCTGTAGCTCATCTTCTCAAGCCTTATCTGCACTTATCTGTTGATCTACAAGATCTTACCCATTTTTCCTTTTTTTTCTTTCTTTTGTTTCTGCTCTTCCTGTTTTCTTTTTTCTTTTTCCTCAAGTTTCAACCTCTTCACTCAAGCACAATTTTAGGATATTTAGAGGGGCATAATGATTTTTTTCATAAATATCAAAAAAGTAATAATTACTTTCATGAATTTGAACTCCCTTACTATTTGGGTCTACTTTATAGGCTCTTGGGCTTGGAAAGTCTTGAATTTACTGTGTTTTTTGGGTTTGTTGGATGCTCCAGTCACAATGCCACTATCGAAGCTAAAATCAGATAAGTGCAGGTAGGAGAAAAATGAGTTTGAATAACTCTAAAATGTCTCAAACACATATAAAAAGGGTAAAATGGTAAAATTGAATCCCAGGGTCTTGATACAAAAGATAACCCTCATCTTTTGTGAAGTACAGGTTTAAACCGATACTTGAGTCAAAATCAGCACTCAAAACCCTGTTTTGACAAAAGCTAAAACTTTAGCAGAACTGAAACCAGATTTTTTTTAGTCTTCCATGGAAAATATAGAGGTGACAAATTATTGAAAGTCATAGAGTCCTAGAGACACAGGATCTGACAAGCTAGCCAGTTAAGAGTGTTTCAACCTGATTGAGAGAGGATGAGGTGCTTGAGGTATATTGAGTTTTCTGATGACATGATTCAGGGAAACAAGTCTTTTAAGGTCATTGGAGCTGCCAAGAGATGACCACTGACTAACTAAATTTTAGATCTCCAGAGCATTTTTAGGAGCCTGTTAAAGGTTAATCACCTATTAAAAATGCTTACTCTTGATTTGGAGAAATTGAGGAAATTAGAGTAGATTGGACCTGCTAATGACTTTAATCGATATACAATTTTTCAAAGGTAAAGAAAAAAATTGAGAAATGACCACTAACTACTTTAGATTTAGTTGTCTAGGGAACTTTTAGGAGCCAATCAAGGGTTAAATATAGCCAAAATTGTCTTTTTATGATTTAGAGAAAATCTGAGAGATTGGGGCAAGTATATGCCCCAAATGGATTAGATTGAGAGATAGCTTTTTAAAGATATGGTAAAACCTGAACAACGACCACTGACTGTTCTAAATTCAGATGTTCGAGGAACTTTTGAGAGCTCACCAAGTGTCAAATACAAACCAATATGTCTTGATATTTTGAGAGAACTGAGATATTGGTGGTTGTTAGGGTTTATCGAGGTCTTACCTCATTAGACAGCTTTTCGAAGATGATTATGATTAGAGGGTACATAATTTGACTTGTAATCTTTTAGTTGATGGGAGAAGCTCTAGGGACTTACCGAGGGTCTAAATTTGAGGAAAATGAGCTATTTTGAGAGTATGAGGGTAAAATGATAATTTCTCACCTTGAAATGCTTCATTGTGAAGGTTGGAGAATTTCGAAGAAAATAAGGTTGATAAACTGGAGTTTGGACCCTCTTAGTCCTGTTGGTGCTTTCCGAAAATTTAGGGTTTGGCTAAAAATATTAATTTGATTGGATTTGAGTAGGGTTTTGCACATGGCTTAAGGTTGGCATTGATTTTTGTGACCAGAGTGTCCACAGGGGATGTCTAACCACCTAGATTCCAGGTCTAGTCTTGGTGATCAGGGTTCAGGGAATGCTAGAACTCTGGCCTATTTTTTCCATACCAGGGTAAGCTATAGTTTGATTTTACCTTCTTCTGTGATGAACTTGCTTAGCCTCATTAATTAACCCAAGTCAAAATTCAGGTGCTGAGAACCATACAATTACTTTATTTATTTTTCCTTAATTTCATTTGTAGATAATTTGAAGGATCTGCAAAGGTATGTAAGATGTCGTGTTCCATAGACAAGAGATGTATAAATGAATACAATTTGGTCCATGTCATTCTATTTATGATTTACTTTTCAAGCATCGTTCTTTATCTATTGTAATCTTATAAAAAAAGGATTTATTTTTCTTTCATTAAATTTTCCCATAACATTTGAAATTAATTGTCCAAATACATTATTTGAATGCTTGGAATATTGGCCAATCAATAGGTGTTACATACATGTGATAGATCAAAGGTAGATAATGCTTGAACAACCAATGGGATATTAGTAGTCATGTCAAATTGGTGAAGAGCATTGGCTCAATTTCATTCAACATTGCAAATATCCATTTCTATAATTGAAAATATTTTTTGAGGGACATGTCTAAAATAACTTTAATTTTTCAACTTAACCTATATATTAAAAAAAACATCCTAAACCACATTACACTTCACACGGGTTCATGACTAGTTCCAACTATTTAAAACTAATTTTTGGGTTTTAAATTGTTTTGTAATAAAAATTTATAGTAAAATGTATTTTGACATAAAATTATTTTAAAAAGTTATACTAAATTTCAAAAATATCCAACATTTTTAGTATTTAGGGTATTCAACTATAGTCATAAAGATGCAAATACTCACCTACATACATTAATTACCTATGATACCCTTCGGATACCGACAATAAAATAGATAAATTTGAATATATTTCCCTCATCCCATATGAAGGTGACACCATCTCTCATAACCTAATATGACATCTCCTTGTTCTCCCTCTGGTCCTTTCTCTCCCTAGCAATTATAGTTGCATGGCCATTAATCTTCGACTTAAGCGTCCATCGGGATTTGACTATACCACCTTTCTTCATCCCTACAAACCCTATACACAAATAAGGGCCTCATCCACAAAATCAGTCAGCCATCGCAAGTCTTATTCACTATTAGCCTTACTACCAAAAAACCTTCTTATAAGATACCTTCGATAGTATTTAGCCACCTAAGACCTAGCCATGGGTATTCAATGGTGTCGAATATGTTCTTTCTATAAAACACCAAGGGTTCAAACCAATAACATTTGGTGCCTAAACTATATGCTTGTTTGACTTAAGCTTGCTAAAAGGTCTCAATTTGACCTGGGAAACTTTTAGCTACTTTATGTTGAGATATTTTAACCTTAGGTAGTGTGCTTGTCACCTTGGGGTAGAAAACTTGCCCATTCACTAAAATGGCAACATGTCCTTTGCAAAACCACCATTATCCAATTTGTCCCTTTCCTCTTTCGTGAAGAACCTGCCTTGAACTGTCCCATCAGTCCAATCACCATTTTTGTCCATCTTACCTGTCCACATTCATTGGTCTTCACAAATCAACCAAACTGGTGAAACTACATCATTGCAAACCCGCTTGAGCCACTTCATGAGGCAGGAATAGTCTGCATCAATGATCAGCCTTTTAACCACCACAATGTGAAAGAGCCTTGTATCGTGAAGTGACCTCCTCGCGATGACAAGATTCATTGCAAAGGATGTGAAATCCTAGACTCTTCCCTCTATATAAACATATAGGGGTGAGCACGAAAGATAGAGAAAGTCTTAGAGCCCAAGTGCTACTGCAAAAAAGAGTGAAGAGTGAGAGAGAATAAAAAGGCCATTACTAGTGTTCTCAGAGTATAGTGCTCTGAAGGAGAAAGCTTAGCCAAGCATCCTCACCACCATTCCCTCTTCTCCTTCTTACTACTCTCATTATGAAGTTCTTAGAACTCAATCCTCTTCCTGGAGAAGAGTGATCTTGAAGTCAAGAACTAAAGCTCTGTCTTGAACTGGCCTCTTTTTGAAAGGGGAAGCTTGGTTACTAGAGAAGCATCCTCTTGAGACCTGGTAATCTCCTTGAGAGAAAGACCAGTCTTGTTGTGAGACAAACACTCTATTGGATGTGTTCATAGAGTTGTTATGTTGCCTAGATTTTGTGAAAATCTAAGAGTTGTTAAAACTAACATTTAAGACCACATGCTTTAAAAAATGGCAAGGTTCATTCGTCTTGAAGGAGAGTGCGACTCCATAGCAAGACAAGGGTTCTACCCAAGTGAGATTGTATCCAGAAGTTATCTTGGCTATATCCCTTGCCTTTATGGGAGGCCTCGACTATCTTCAAGAAATGTGATAATGACACATTCTTTGTCTTGGATGAATTGGTTAAACATAGAAATACTAAGTTAAAGAACTGTTGAAAGTTATGTGTTTGTTTCGTGAACTCCAGGTGAATCACAAAGGCTCATACACCACGAAGGTGCATGTACCACGAAGAATTGAGAATCGCGAGGCAACTGTCACTTCAAGTGAACAAGAGCGGAAAGTGCATCGTGAGCCACACCACATCACAAAGCATCCATTTCACAAAGAACAATTCTATGAGGAACCTCTATTGCTAGTCTTCCTTATCACGAGAATCTAGCTTCATGAACCATCTGAGTCCATCGTAAAATACTCCTCTTCGTGATCCTCCTACCATTGAAAGCTTCAGTCATAGCGAATGACACTCACACCACAAAGGATCCATCTTCGTGATTAAACTCCTCCATTGTGACAAAAGCATTCTCTCACACTTGAATTCCATACCACTTCGGAAGTTAACACTTTAGCACAAATATCCATGCATAGATCCACCCTATATTACAAGGTGAATCTCTTAAATCCTTATGGCTTCGTATTGAAAATAAGATGCACAACAAATGTAGACTTGAGCCTTCATTGTCTATAACTAGTGTAATGAATATTTATATTATCATGGACTGAAATAAGATCCATTAAATCCCTAACCACTATTAATTCTGTCTACCCAAAGCCTTCATATAAGAGAATTTCTATTAGAGTTAGCCACCAAGGACTCGGCTACGAGGTATTCAGCAATTCTTAGACCATTTCTTTCTTTTTGAAACTGCGGATTCAAACATAAACATTTGGCACCTATGTTCACCTGTTTAACTTAAGCCCATTGAAAGGTCCTAACCTAGGGTAGTTCAAGCCAGTTTACCACAAAGCCATAAATATTCTTGCCACATGCCCTCGAACATAGTAAATATTTTAAATAATTATGGCTTTATGTGAAAATAAGAACAATGGACTTGGATCTTAAGCATTCATCGCCTCTATCTAGTTGAATTAACATATATTTATCTTGCACCTATTCACTACTACTAGTATGTACTAAAAGCCTTCCTATAAGAGAATTTCTACAAATGTTATCCACTAGAGGCTTGGCAATGGGTTTGGGTTATTCACCTGTTCTCAAGCCATTTCTTTCTTTTGGACGCCAAGGGTCCATTTGGCACCTAACCTTTACACTAGTTTAACCTAAGCTTATTGAAAGGACCTGACATATGACAATTCAACCACTTTGACCCAAAATTTCCTCACCACAAGTTCCACCCCAAGACACATAACAAATATTTTAAATACTTATAGTTTTGATATAGAAAATAACAAGCACAAAGGACTTAATGTTGGGTGTGGAGACTGATACAAGGAAAAAGTCTAGAATTAATCTGCCATTTTGGCGGATAGGTCCAGAGTTTTTGGGCAGCATAGAAAATGGAACCATAAAGCTCCAGATTGGTCCAATTTTTTGTGGTTCGGTCCGAGATGTATCGGTCCACATTTTTATGGCTCAGTTTGGAGCAGATCTGTTGGCAGCTTTATAGATCAGTTCAGAGGTGGTGAATATTACTAAATGGATTTAGAAAGTCTATGTGAGAATGGGATTTCACTCTAGGTTGACTTCTGAAATCTATATAAGGACTCTATGGTCATTTAGGGTTGTAAGATGAGGTTTGCGATAGAGTGAAAATGGTTTCTTTAGGGTTTTATTGTTAAAGGGGTGCTTTAAGGTGAGAATAATTTCTTCCTCAGGTTGTGAGAGAAGAGGTTAGAGAAAGGGTTTCATCTCAAGGTTTGGGTTGTGATAGAGTGTGTGAAGGAGAAAGGAAAGGTAGTAGCTTTATAATCTTCCACTATAGTGAAATTGTTTGCTATGTGGTTCCGTGCTTTTTCCCCGATATTGGGGTTTTCCATATAAATCTTTGTATTGTGGTTCTTGTGTATTTGTTTATTTATTTTTATTTTTTTTTTGCGTTTATTATTGCATCGCAAGGAACTCGTATCAAGAGGGTTACGATCCTAACAAGTGGTATCAAAGCCAAGTTCCTTGTTGAGATGGAAAGATGTTGTTCTTGGTTAAAGGTTTGGTGGTTCTAGATTTGTAGTTAATTGGTGGTTCGCTAGAAGCCAAGGGTTTGTGATTTGAAAGAGTTCTTGATTTAAGTAGGAAGGATAAGAGCAACGGGAGAAAATTTTATAAGGTTCTTTATTGAGAAGTTCAATGGTATGAATTTCTCATACTAGAAGATATAGATAGAGGATTATCTTTATCAGAAAAATCTCTATCAGCCGCTTAGAGGAAGGCAAAGAAGTTGGTGATGATGTTGGATGTTGATTGGGAGGTTCTTGACAGAAGAGCCCTAGGTATGATTCGTCTCTCTTATCATTGTCAATTTCTTTTAATATTTCTAAGGAGAAAACCAGGAAAGATCTCATAGCTGCCTTGTTTTGGATATATGAGAAACCATCGGCGTCCAATAAGGTGGTTTTTATGAAGAAGCTATTTAACATGAAGATAGGTGAAGGTGAAGGTGTAACTGAACATCTAAAGGAGTTCAGTGTGATTACTTGCCAATTATCTTCGATAGACATCAACTTCAATAATGAAGTTAAGGCCTTGGTGTTGTTGTCTTCATTGCTAGAGAGTTGGGATGGTTTGGTGATGGCCTTAATTAATTCCTTGGGTTTAGGCACACTCAAATTTGATAATGTGATGATTGTTATTCTTAGAGAAGAGGTTTGGAGGAAATCTTTGAGGGATTCATCGGTGAGTGGGAGTGCTTTAAATGTGGAAGGAAGAGGAATGTCATCGGTGAAACGATATAAGAGTACTAGGTCCAAGTCAAGAGGAAAATGAGGGGTGCAATGTTTCCATTGCAAAGAGTTTGGCTATATAAAAAAAGGATTGTCTAGAATGTGCAAATAGGAACAAAAGTGATAGTCCTAATGGTGGTGTTATGGTGGTAGCAGCATAAAAGGAACAAGATAAATATCTTAGAGATGCTCTCACAGTCTCCAAAGGTATGGACATTATTTCTCATGATGAGTGGTTATTAAATTTAGGTTCTCTTGTTTATATATGCTTCAAGAAAGAATATTTTGAAAGTTTCAATAATAGAAGATAATATTTTTTTTTCTCGGTGATGGGTCTAGATGTGATGTCACGGGTATTGGAATGATGAAGATCAAGATGTTTGATGGAGCAATTCGTATTTTGGGTGGTGTGAAATTTGTCCCAAAGATGTAGAAGAATTTGATATCACTAGGCCGGATGGATTCCAAGGGGTGTAGGTATTCAACTGTAGGTGGAGCCAGGAAAATCACACAAGATTGTTTGGTCCTGATGAAGGGAAAAAGGTGTTAGGATGGATCGTATCGTCTGAGTGGGAGTATGGTAACTATTATTCCTTTGACCTTGATGGGTAACTAGAAACTGAGTTGATGGAAAAATTAGTGTTGGTGTAGGGTTTCTTTTGCAGATGTAGCAAAGAGAGGTGGTGTAAGTTTTCATGTAGCAGATGATGGTAAGAAAATTCCTATGATTAGAGATGATGGATCGAGGTCCCTCTCTAAAGTTGATTAGCTGAGTTGACTAGGGACAACTACATATATGGTTTTTCGGTGATCAAGTCAAATGGTGTAAGATTGAATTAACTTGATGGTGTGCGTAGCGGTGTTTCTTAAAGGACAATGGTTGTTTGTGGTATTTGTAGACAAGGTACATAGCAAGTGGTATCTTGATGTGGAGGTGCGTTTCAAGTATATGGCATAGAGTTCAGTAAGAATGACAAGGGTAAATGTTTTGCTAAGGTGGGTTTTGAGGTGAGAGTCAAAGGTGGAGCGTGGTGTACATGTCCCAATGTTGGTGTCCTGGCAAACATGTGGGTGAAGACAAGGTTCAACTGGAAGTTTGCAAGGTGGCGGAGGTTAAAGCCAAGGTAAAGATTATTAAGGGTGTCTTTATGTTTAGTAGGAAAGGTTAGAAGAGATCAAAGTTGGAGGCATGATTTGAAAATAATGAGAGTTGCAAGAAGGTCATGGGATGAAAGAGGTCTCATCACACGGTTACAGGAGAAAGTCACTATGGAAGACCATCAGACTCCAAGTAGGAGATTGTTGGGTGTGGATATTGATAAAATGAAAGAGTCTTGGATCGTTCCATAGTTTTGGTAGATCGGTCCAAAGCTTTCGTGTAGCATAGAAAATGAAACTAGAATATTCTGGATTAGTCTACTTTTTTGTAGTTTACTCCAGACTAGATTGGTCTACTTTTTTGTGGCTCAGTCTAGAGCGGTTTAATCCACAGTTTTGCGGCGAATTTTGTTGAATATATTTAAAAAGTCCGTGGGAGAATGATATTTCATTTTAGGTTGACTTCTAAAGTCTATGCAAGGACTTGATGGTCGTTTAGGGTTGTAAGATGAGGTTTGTGACTAAGTGAAAAGGATTTCTCTTAGCTTTTTTTGTTGAAGGAGTTCTTCAAGGTGAGAGGACTGTTTCTTCCTCAGGTTATGAGAAAAGAGGTTAGAGAAAGGGTTTCATCTCAAGGTTTTAGGCTGTGATAGAGTGTGTGTGAGAGAGAGGAAAGCTTATAGCTTTGTAGTATTTTATTATAGTGAAATTGTTTCTTGTGTGGCTTTGTGGTTTTTCCCCGGCTTTGGGGTTTTCCACATAAATCCGTGTCATGGTTTCTTGTATGTTTGCTTGTTTTTTCCGTGTTTATTATTGCATTCCAAGGAACTCGTTTCAAGAGGGTTACGATCCTAACATTTAAAAGCTTGAGCCTTCATCGCCTTTAACTATTATAATAAACATAAAGAACATAATAGACACAAAACTATTTACCACCATGCTACCCAAACTACTAATTCTAAGCTTGCACAATGTGACAACAAAAAATTCAATTATAACAACTAGAATAGTACAATGGAAAGAATAATACGAATAGTAAGTAGTTCAAGCAACAAAATAACAAGTAGGCTTGAGAAATTTCAAAAATAAAAAAGAAATGAAAAGAAAAAATAGCATCAAGTAATAGGAAGATGGCAGTTTGCTTAAATGGTGAAGTCTGTGAGTGTTGATATCATAGACCAAGGTTCTAGCTAGATTCTTATTCAACCCTAACCCTCTATGTGGATGCTTTTTTTTTTAACACTTGCAATCTTTGAATTCAAAAGCTTTCAAGTGGACTTCCCCATTGGACTCAGGTATCAAACACGATAAACCACATATGATTTTTTATCTTTTATTTTTTCATTTTTGTATTTGTTGAGAAAGTCAAATCTTTTTTTCCTAGAATGTCAAATCTTTATTTCCTAGAATAGTTGATGATCCTTGATTATAGTCGTTAACTAATCTTTTATATTTTCTTTCCTTGTTGTATATCTTGTAAATCAATTCCCTTGTTTGTAGGGCTTGATATTAGGATCCTTTTATTACTTATACCTATAAACATTCTTTCAGTAAATCAATCGATTCAGCAATATCAAATTTTATATGGTATTAGGGCAAAACTTGGGTTCTTGATTTTGGCCATTTTTTTTCTTCTTCTTTGCCAACAGGAGTTGAACGTTTTTGGCCATGGTGGATTCAAGTTCTGACACCAAGAATGATCCTTCATGCCCATTTTTCATCCATCATTCCGATCACCTGGGAATGATGCTTGTATCCAAGCCTCTTACAAGAGATAATTATGGCACCTGGGGCCGTTCCATGATGATTGCATTATTAGCGAAGAACAAACTGGGGTTTGTTGATGGTATTGTTCAAATACCATCATAGGAGAAGAAACCCACCGACTTTGCTCTTTGGAGGTGGTGCAATGACATGATTTTATCATGGATCCTTAATGCCCTTTCTTCAGATCTTGCTTCGAGTGTCGTCTATTCAGACACAACAAAGGATGTTTGGAATGATCTCCTAGAGCATTTCTCTCAAAAGAATGTCACTCGGATTTTTGAAATTCGACGTGACATAGCACACCATCTTCAGGACCAACAACCCATCAACATCTACTTTACCAAGCTGAAAATTTTATGGGATGAGTTAGATACTTACAAATCAATTCCATCATGTTCTTCCATGTCTTGCAAAGTTCTGAAGGCATTTAACGATGATGCCAAAACAATGAAGGTGATGCAAGTATTGATGGGACTAGATGAGTCATATGCGGCTATTAGAAGACATATCCTCCTCCTGAACCCATTGCCCAATGTTTGTCAGATCTATTCAATGGTGTCGTAAGAGGAGAAAATGCGAGGAATCGCTGTACAAAATTCTATCGAGCCAGTAGCCATGGCAGTTCAAGGCCCTCACGGCAAGGGACGACAAAATCAGTCTAGCCGGCAGCCGTTCCACTGCTCACACTACGACCATGATCCTCACACTACTAAAACCTACTAGAAAATCCATGGATACCTGCGACTCCATGGGAAGACCGGAAAGAATGGAGGAACGCGTGTCAAGGAGGAGGCGAGTGTGAATTCTGTCGCTGCTCCTAATGCCCCTGGAGGCGTGAATTCTGCTAGAGGCGTGAATTCTGCTCCTACCTACATAGCTGATCAATTTCAGATGTTTTTTAATATGATGCAAAAAATGGGCCTAGAGCCCAAGATCAATGCAGCAGCCCAAGGTTTGTTACTAAAAAATTTGAAGCAGTGGATGATAGATAGTGGGGCTATGAATCATGTTTCTGGGCTTCCTTTGGCCTAAGCTACCATTAATCCTCCCCTGCCACCTGTAGCCGTACCAAATGGGAATTGTGTTCCTATCAATTCTGTTAGGACTTATTATTTTAGTCCAAAATTTTCATTATACAATGTTCTTGGGACTACTTCTTTCTTGGTGAATTTAATTTCGGTTAGTCGGTTAACTCGATCTCTTTGATGGTTAATAACCTTCTATCCTGATTTTTGTATCTTACAGGACCTGGAGATGAGGACGATGATTGATTGGGGGCAACAACGTAATGGGCTCTACTATTTGGTGGATTCTACAAGCCGCAAGGAGACACCACCGAACCTGCCACCAAAAGCCTTCTCCATTACTTGGCATCTCCGTCTTGGTCACCCATCACCATTCAAACTTTAGCTTTTAGCTAAGAACTTTTCCAATATTTCTTTTTCTGTAAATAAATCTTGTGATGTTTGTCCTTTGGCCAAACAAACTCGAAAGCCTTTTGGATGGAGCCATATTCATACTAAGCATGTTTTTGAGCTTCTTCATTATGATATTTGGGGTCCACATAAGATAGCATCCCATTCTGGTACACATTATTTCCTTACTATTGTTGATGACTTTTCCCATAGTACTTGGGTTCATTTGATGCGTCATAAGTCTGAGACACAACAATTGCTTAAGTCCTTTATTGCCTCTGTTGACACACAATTCAACCATAAAATTAAATCCATCCGCACTGATAATGGGGGTGAATTTGTTCCATGCAAGATTTTTTTCGAGAAAAAGGAATTGTTTTCCAACATTCCTGTGTTTATACCCCTAAACAAAATGGGGTTGTTGAACGCAAACATAGGCACATTCTTTAAACAACTAGGGCTTTGCAATTTCAATCTAGTTTGCCACTAAGTTTTTGGGATGAATGCATTCTTACAGCGGTTTACCTCATTAATCGCTTACCAACACCACTCTTGGTAGGCCTCACGCCTTATGAGAAGCTATTTGGTCATCCTCCGTCCTATAATCACCTTCGCACTTTTGGCTATTTAGCTTATGCCACAAATCTTACTCCTTCACATAAATTTGATAGTCGTGCTAGATAATGTGTTTTTATTGGTTATCCTTTTGGGAAAAAAACATATAAATTATACGATCTTAATTCCAAACACATTTTCACAAGTAGGGATGTAGTTTTTCATGAACAACTTTTCTCATATCAGCATACCTCTTTATCCTTATCATCTCCATCACCTCATGTCCTTTCAACAGCCCTACCAAACTCTACCACGCCAGTCCAAAATTTTAGCCCTTTGGCCTCTCCAATAGGCCCAGCACCAGCCTAAACACATCCAACCCAGACGGCCTCGCCAAGTCGCGCATCCACTCCTGACACGGAACTGGGATAGCCCTGTTCACCTTTGGGCCCAGTTCCGTCTTAGCCCATCTTCAGCGCAACAGATGAAGCAGTGGCCCAATCCGGTCCTTCACCCGTGGCCATTCCTTCTCCACCACCATTATGGCATTCTAATCGGATCCATGTTCCGCCTGCCAAGCTTAATGACTATGTTCTTAATCACATTACGTTGCCTCCAACTGATTCCTCACTTTCCAGTATTGGTACAAGGTATCCGCTCTCTCGCTATGTCTTATGCAAATTTATCTCTAAAGTATGTTGGTTTCCTTGCCAATATTACTTCGCATGTGGAACCTAACTGTTATGCAGATGCTAATAAGGACCCTAAATGTCAACAGACCATGACTAATGAGCTTCAAGCTTTGGAGGCTAATCATACTTGGACCCTCACGCCTCTACCTACAGGAAAAATTCCTATTGGGTGCAAATGGGTCTACAAAATCAAATATCAATTTGATGGTGGCATTGAGTGTTACAAGGCCCGTTTGGTAGCTAAAGGCTACACATAAATGGAAGGTATTGATTATCATGATACATTCTCTCCCACTGCCAAACTTGTTACCTTCCGGTGTCTTATTGCTCTTGTTGCCTCCCATTCTTGGTCTCTCCATCAGTTGGATGTGCATAATGCTTTTCTTCATGGCGATCTCAATGAAGAGATTTACATGTCTCCACCTCCTGGTCTTCGGTGACAAGGGGAGAATTTGGTATGTCGCTTGAATAAATCCTTTTACGGTCTTAAACAAGCTTCACGGCAATGGTTCTTCAAATTTTCACAAGCCATTCAGTTAGCTGGTTATGTTCAATCTAAAGCTGATTACTCCCTTTTTACCAAAAAGGGAGGAAAATCATTACTGCTCTACTCATTTATGTGGATGACATTTTGATTACAGGAAATGACTTATGTGCCATAAATCGTTTAAAAAGGTTTTTAAATACCAAGTTTCGAATTAAAGATCTTCGTAATTTAAAGTACTTTCTGGGCGTAGAAGTGGCGCGTTCCAAAACAGGTACTTTTATTTCTCAAAGAAAATACTTGTTGGATATTCTTAATGATGTGGGATTTCTTGGATCAAAGCCAGCTAGTTTCCCGATGGAGCAGAACCTTAAGTTATTCCCTGATAAAGGGGATTTACTTAATGACCCGGC
>JAOXJP010019937.1:0-17344 GCA_025762735.1 Platanus orientalis | reverse complement strand
TTACTAAGATTTCCTAAATGTCCCTAAGCCTTGAATAAAGGTTGTTTTGTGTGCCGCATCATTCTCATCCAGTTCAAAAAAGTCATCCTTGAGTTTTGTAGTATTGCAAGTACAATGAAATATTAGAACAGTGCAGTTACACTTTAATGATATTCCCACCTTCTTCTAAATATGCTCTCACACTTTTAAAGAGAACTTGTGAACCTATTGAATTAACAATGGATCTTCATAGATGTGTTGTAGAATTTTTAGAATTAAATTATCATAAAATTTCTTCTCTTGCACTGATTGAAGTATCATTTAATTCTTCAAAGGCTCTTGTAGAGGTTTAAATGTCTTTTGTTGTAAAATATCAATCAAACTCATTGAAATATTTTTTTTTTCTTGTTCTCTTGAAAAGATAATTGCAACGTAGGCTGTTGCAAATTTTTTATTTTTTATTTTTATTTTTAAATGGCAACACTAACCATGGTTAAAAATCTGAAGACTTATGCTTCTTCAACATAATTAACCTTCCTTTCGTTGATCCATTGCTTTCCAAGTAACACTTTGTAGTCATTTAATGAAACAAATCTGCATTCAATACCATCAATGTGTCTCTCCCTTGTTTGGATTGATGGAAAAACCTTCTTCACAATATCCACAGTAGAGATGATCTATAAAATCTTATAAATATCTTTTTTTAAAAACTTGTAGAGATCATATTTACAATGGAGATGATCTACAACATCTTATAATATGTTTTCAGCAAAATTTGTAGAGATTATATTTTCATCATACCTTTCACAAATCAAAACATTGATTGCATTCCTAAAAGAAAAATAATCCTATTCTTAATATCTAAAATCATCTTCCAGACTTTGCTATGATACTAATAATGTTGGATGAACTCTTAAAGGTATTGACTATTTAGGCATAAGTTTATGGAAAGGAATATAGGTTCAGATTTAAGGGTTTTGGGAAGGAATGTAGAGGTTGAGGATAAAAGAATGTAAGGGTTAAAATATTAATTTGGTGGGTTAGTACTATTGTCCACTTATGAGTATGCAAAGGGGTGGCTGTAGTGGGTCTAGTGTAAGGGGGAAAAAAATGGAATAACAATTAATAGGAAAAAAAGAGGAGCCAACAAAGGGTTAAATAACTTTAATAACATAAAATAAAAATAATAAGAATATGAGAAGAAGATGGATAATTCATTTAGATATCTCATTTTGGGTTGGTGGATAAGGGATTTGGAAGGTAACCCTAAAGTCATTTGGCAATTTCTGCATAAGGCCATTTACCGGGGCATGTGGAAGGAGAGAAATATCAAAATTTTTGTAGACAAGTACTCAGTCATAGGAGAATCTTTATGCCAACATTTATACGTTTTTTTAGATTGTGTCTTCATTTCTGTTGATTTTTTGAATTAGATTGTTTTTTTATTTGGGTCAAGATTGTTTAGTTTTTCTGTGGTTTCTTTTTTTTAACTAACCTAGTGAATTATTTTGTTCTCTTTTCTTTTTCTTGCTTTGTTTCTTGGTTAAAATTTTCATTACCTCTAAAAAAATTAAAATAAAATAAAAGAGTCCACCTTAAGATATTAAGGAATCCATTACAGTGGTTGTTAATTCACCATTAACAGAACTTTAGAATTTACCAAAAAAACATATTTAGTAAAACAATCTTCATACTTTTTTCATTCACTTCATTTATTATTCATTCAAAGAATATACATGTATTTATAGGTCACAATTCCCCCTTATTTTATATTTTTTTAAAAGGCCAACCAAAATAAGAAAAGATATCCAATTTCTACTAAAAAGGACGGCTTCATCCGAAAATAAGAAAATAATTCTCCTAAACTAGGAAAATAGTCCCCTTCTAATGAAAGATATTCCAACCATAACAGGAAGAGAATAAAACCAAAATAGAAAACCACCCTACTTCTAAGAAAGAAATCCCACATATAAGAAGAAAGATTTTTTCTAATTCTTGTGTTGCATAGATTAGAAAATTTACACATTACGACTTTCTTTAATTAAAACATAAAACTAAAACTACAAATGAAATTATTAAAACGTCCTCTGTCTAAGAGATTATCAAAATAGTCTTCAACTGAAAATACCCCAAATATCTTTGTTGAAATATTTTTAAAAATATTTTGTAAGAGGGAATCAAATCCTATGAAAGGAGGAAGTGGCAACCAAGCCACTCCCACCTCCTTTTAGAGAGGCGTGTGGGAGTGGGATAGGGTTTCCACAATCTGCATTCCTCTCTCTCTCTCCCACATCATTAGAGATTGCATAAAAAATCTTAATCCCTCTCCCTTTATAAATGTCCTTCCAAAAAAGAAAAATTAGACATTTTAGAGGTGTGAATATTGGTGGCTGCATGAAGGTTTTCTTTAAGAAAAGAAAAGGAAAAGAAAGATGTTGCTGAATGTATTCCAGAGAGTTTCTCTAATGAAGGAAGGATCGTTGTGAGCACCATCTTCTTAATATCTCTCTTCCTCTCTTATCTTTGTGCATGTGGTTCTTGAACTAAGCTCTCTTCTTGAGAAGAATAAAGCCATGAGTTCTTGTAACGAAGACTTTTGCTTGAATCCACACTCTCCATCAAGAAAAATTGTTTGATTCAACTAAGCAACATCATCTTGAGATTCCGTATTTTCCTTGAGAGAAATCACTTTAAGCTCTTGAATGATTCATATTTGAGAAAGCTATTTTAAAATGCTATTATGCTGCTAGATTTTCTACAAAATTAAACCATAGACTTTTGGGCTTTAAGAACAATAGCAAGGTATCATCATTTGTCTTTGTTGGAGAGTGAAAATCCATAAAGACAAGGGTTCTACTCAAGCTAGATTGTATCTCGGAGTTAGCTTGACCATAATCCCTTACATGTTATTAGGAGGCCTCGACTATCTTTAAGAAACATGATAACGACACCTTTTGTGCTTAGATGAATCAGTTAACATAACTTTAAATTGAAGAAGATAAAGAAAACAAAAAAAAAAATCACAACTTGTAGATTAAATCATGACTAAGGCCATCTATCACGATTGGCAAGCATTTCTCAACTGAGTAGAGATTCACGAGTGAACACAGTTCGTGATTGACATATCATCCACAACTGAGTTGTTAATCGCATCTAGACTATTATTTTGCAACAGTACTTATTCATGATTGAACTTGAAAAATATTTTTCATTTATTCCATCATTGTTGAGTTTCTCACTACCATAAAACTAACAATTTGAAGATAGTCGACTTTCATGAGTCAACCCGGGATTTACCATTTTTAATTAACACGACTCATTGGAAAGAATTTTGATAGATGAGAAGAAAATAAGGAATACACTTTGAGACATCATGATGTCCATTACATGTTGATTGAAGAACCACCACTTATCCCTTTTAAGGATAAGGCAATGGAAGAAGATAACATTGCCCTTAAAGCCAACATAGATTAGAGGGCTGCTGATTACAAGTGTTGCCAGTTCATTCTTGAGACACTTTCTTGTTCAACCAATTTGCGAAGAAGACTAAAAATGAAAAGGACTTGTGGGAAGCTGTGACTACTGTCTATCAAGGCAAATCTATGATTAGTAAGAAATTTCACGTTCAGAACTATGGAGAGTTGGAGAGTTCAAGATGGTGGATAATAAATCTATTTTGGAATAAGCCAAGTAGTTCAAGAAAATTATTAATGCTATCACTACTATAGGGATGAATCTAGATCCTGTCTTCCATGTCAATATGTTGATATTCAAACTACTACTGTGTTGGCAAAACTGCAAGACCAAGCCGATGCATGGAAGAGATGAAATGAAACTTGGCACTCTGATGCATCATTTGCGAGTCAAAGAGTTTGCTAGAAACAAAGACAAGAAGTTTGAACTAACTAATAAGGCATATGTGGTGGAAGCTAAACCCAAGGGTTGCTTCATACCAAATAAGAAAGAATTTAAGAGGCATGCCAAAGACAAGAAGAAGCCTGTTGAGAGGTTAAAGAGAAAATTTTATTGCTATAGTTGTGGAAAGCCAGGGTATGTGGCTAGAGTTTGCCACCATAAGAAAAATGGTGATGATGACAACTGCAATAATAAGAAGCACAAGAACAAGAGAAGGATCTATGATGATGATATGATAGTTGTAATCACTGAAGACAATGTATCGGGTAAGGAAGTCAACTAGTGGGTTGACATTGGTGCCACATGGCTTATTTGCTGAGATAGATTTGTTTACCTTCTGTGAACTAGTAGGGGATGGCATGGACATGTTTATGGGAAATTCCCCATCCTTTAAGATAATTGGGAAAGACACAATAGAGCTACGATTTACCTTTGGGAAGATTGTTACCCTCAAAGAAGTCCTGTATGTACTTGACATCAAGAAGAACTTGGTTCTCAGACCACTTCTGAGTAAGCATGGATTCAAGTTGGTGTTTGAGTCTGATAGAGTTGTAATCTTTAAGTATGGTGTGTTTGTAGGCAAAGGATTTGCCACCTCTTGAATGTTTAAGCTTAATGTTATTAATAAAAAGCCTTCTACTTTTGCTTATTTGATTAAGTCTTGTGATATTTGGCATGGTAAATTAGGACATGTTCATTAAAGCAATATCAAATACATGAAAAATATGGGATTAGAAGATGCCAATTTGCTAAGTTGGTAAAGTTTGTGGGTGTGGTACCACAGACTTGGATTCAAAACCCATCTTCACCCCTAATTACCTATCAAAAAAAAAAAAAAAAAAAAGGGATTAATTGCCAATCTAGATAATGCAATAAGTGACAAGTGCATCACACGTAGTTCATTCATCAGTGTGTAAAGATCATCTAACATGTTAGATCTCATCCACACCAATATTTGTGAAATGATTGACACACTATCTAGAGGAGGAAAGAGATATTCCATAACCACCATCGATGGTGCATCCAAAAACATGTGTTTCTATTAAGGGCTAAGGTGAAGCATTTAAAAAATTCAAGACCTACAAAGCTAAAATTGTGAATCGTCTTGATTTAAAGATCAAGGTTTTAAGGTCAGACAAAGGAGGAGAGTACATAGACTTTGAATTCATCAAGCTTTGTAAAGACTATCGAATCCACAGGGAGACCTCAACACCATACACACCACAACAAAATGGAGTTTGTGAAAGAATGAATCACACTTCGAATGAAATGGTCAAGGCAATGCTAATAAGTTCTGGAGCATGTCCAAATCTATGAGGTGAAGCTTGATGGATGCATGCTTAAATAAAGTTGCCACATAAGCATGCCTCCAAGGTAGGTTGAAGAGGAACCAACTGTATATTCATTGGTTATTCAATGACAAGGAAACACATATAAATCTTTGAATCTTAAAACTCTTGCTGCACACCATCGTAGAATCCATCAATGCTAAATTTTTCAAGGATAATTTTCCATTCAAGAACATGAAAATAATGGGGATGAATGAACCTATTTCAAAAAAAATGGATATACCCACTAAAGATGTACAACCCACACCTCGAAAGAAAAAGAGAAAAAGGAAGCACAAGGGCTTTAGTCCTGACTTCATTGTCTACATGGTAGAAGGAGATCCACTTTTTTACTAAGAAGCCATGAAATTGAATGATGTGATATTTTGAAAAGAGGTGGTAGATGATGAAATGTACTCAATAATGTTTAATAACACTTGGATATTGGTGGATCTTCCACGAGGGTGCAAACCAATTGGGTGCAAATGGATATTCAAAATAAAGATGAAACCTAACAGAACAATTAAGAAATATAATGCTCGACTGGTGGCTAAAGGGTTTAAAGAGAATAAAGACTTTGATTAATTCAATACCTATTTCCCAACAAGGATCTCCAGTATCTAGTTATTATTGGTTATAGTTGCAGTCAAGAATCTAATTATAATTAGAGGGATGTAAAGATAGCCTTCTTGAATGACCAATAGGAAGAAGAGATTTACATGGATTAGCTAAAAAGATATGTCATGCCAAGATAACAAAAGAAAGTACACAAGCTGATAAGATCCTTATACAAATTAAAGCAAGAACCAAAATAGTGGCATGAAAATTTTTAACAAACTCTTATTGACAATGGATTCAAATCCAATGATGGAGACATGTGTGTCTATTCAAAGTCCAATGGAGAATCATGTGTGATAATCAGTTTATATGTTGACGACATGTTCATCTTCAAAACTAATTTATAAAGTGTCAAGGACACAGAGGTTTCTTTTATCGGTATTCGACATGGACCTAGTGTACACGTTAAATTTCGTATCTATTTTTTTGTGTATCTCAAATTACTCATTTGCTTGTAATGATTTTATTTATGTTGTTTTTGGGGATTACACTTCTCAGGGTTCTTTAATTAAATCCATTAATTACATCTTCTCCATATAAGGGAGATATAATGCCTCTAATTAAGGTATACAAGAGAAGTATACAAATCAAAGATGTGACTTTATGATAACATATATTTATCTTATATAAGATTAGGACATCACCTTGCTGAAGCCATTTTTAACCCTTTGATTTTCTCTTCTGTGCTTATTAGTTCACCAAAGCTTTTATTTTTTCTTGTTTTGACTTGCATTTTTTAGAAAACTCCTTTCTTTTCTATTGATTTTAGAAAAATCTTCTTTTTTATTGATCCAAGAAAAATCCTCCCTTCTTCCTTTCTTTAAAGGGCTTTATATTTATATAGATGATTAGGTCGTTATGTAACCCTTATCTTTCATTTATTTTTGGGATTGAGCTTTATCCTTCTTGGCTTTCTCAAGCTTATAGAAGGTTTCCATGTAGCAAGATTCTCATCCTTTGGTGACAATTTATTTGATGATCCTTATCCTCAATGGCTTCAAGCATAGTTTATGGAATTTGAACCTATCAGGGCTTTTAATCCCTTATCACATCAAATCCACATTCTTATGCATAAATAGGGTTTTAGTTATTTAGCTTAGCATTTAGATTTAACTCAACTTTGACCTTTGGGGATTGGCCACATGTCAGACTTGTGGACAACTTCACTTCTATGGATGCTTCCTTGTGTGGATAGACTTATCTGTATATGTTACTTATGACGGCATCAAATCATCACAATTGGGTATAGTCACATGTAATGATCCTATAGCCTTCTTTATATTTGATTTACCTTGATTTGATTTAACCTAGCATCATTCTTCTTTTGAACTAAAATAAAATCCATGCCAATAAATGTCCCTTGTGATTTGTGCAAGATGGTTTGATTCCATTTGCCTAAATCATGACCTTCTTGGCATGACCACTTATTCAAAGCTCTCTCCATTTATCAAGGTGTGTACTTGATGACTAACCTGACTCAGTCATTTCAACTATCACATCTTTCATGCTGGCACATGTGAAATACCTTTGAACGCTTCATATTTTGCCTCATTATTTGAGCATCCTTCTAAAAGCTGTAAAGAGTGCATCATAACCTATTTTCATGGTGAAACAAACATTATCCAATGTATGCATCTCTTTCCTTGATGTCTTCCATTTTAGTTCATTTTGAGCTTATGCTTGCACCCTTAAAATACATCTCCCAAGGCCTTAAGAGTATTATCTACATGACATATTCATCTGGAAGTTTCTATTTTCATTCAGCCTCGTTGACTCAATCCAGGATCAATTTGGGATTGAACTAGATGCTTTGGCTCAATCCGGGATTGATTTAGGATCAAACTGGCAACTCTCTGGTTTTATTTTTCTACAGTCTGTGTAACCCAATTGTGTCCTGATAGATTTGGGATTGGTTTAGCACTGTTAGAACTCACTCCTTTGGTTCCTCTCACCTCTGGCTTGCATTAGACTTCACCCCAACAATTTCCTACTTGGTGACTGATGCTATATGTCCATTGTTTAACGTTTATACCTGTGACGAGACCTCTTCCATTCCGTGAACATATGTAACTCTTCTTCTTGTCTTCAATCATGCCCCTAGTATTGATCTCTTTTGGATCCTCCCACTAGACATAAAGACACCCTCAACAATCTCCAACTTGGATTTAACCTCATCCCATTGAAGACTTCCTATTGAACCTTGCCTTTAACTACATGTTTGTTAAGACACTAACCTTTGACATATGAACCACACTCCACCTTTGGCTCTCACACCGGAACACACTTTGGAGAATTACCTGCACTTGTCCTCCTTTATGAACACTTGTCATGTACCTAAAATGTACTTCCACCATAACTTAATACCACTTATTATTATGATACCAATTATTGCATAACTTGTCTACAAACACCACAAACCTTTGCTATGAATGATATCTATAAATACCACAAACAACCACTAGCTATGTTTTTAGTTGCCTTCAGTATCACCGCTACACACACCATCAAGTCAATACAGTCATGCATTCTCCGACTTGATCATGACCAAACATGTGTAGCTGGCCCCAAGTTAACTTGGTCAACTCCAGAGAGGGACCTTGATCTATCCTCCCCAATCATAGGAACCAAAACCTCCTAACCATCATTTGCTGCTTGGAAACCTGTATCACCTCTCTTTGCTACATACACAAAAGAGACACCACACCAGCACTAGTTCTTATGTGCACTCCATTTTTGGCTACCCATTGAGATCAAAAGAATACCACTTCTTACCGTACTCCCACTCAATCGATATAATCTATCCTGACACCTATCTTCCTTCATCAAGACAAAACAGTCTCGTGTGATTTTAATGGCTCTACCTGCAGTTGAATACTTGTACCCCTTGAAGTCCAAATGACATAGTGATATTAGCTCCCTCTACATCTTTGGGACATACATCACATCACCCAAAGTATGAACCACTCTATTATACATCTTGACCTTCACCATTCTAACACCCGTGACATCACATCTTACCCATCACCAAGAGACACAAAACTGGTTTTCTTTTCTTAGAACTCATTAAAATATTCCCTCCTAGAGGATATATGAATAGGGAAACTTGAATATAATATAAATTCATCAAAAGAAATAGTGTCCATACCTTTAGAGACAATGAGAGCCTCTCTAAGATATTCCTTTTATTCCTCTTCCTTTTACACTGCAACTGCCGTAACACCACCACCAGGACTATCACCCCTATTCCTGCTAACACATTCTAATCAATCGCTCTTTATATGGCTAAACTCACTGCAATAAAAATATTGCACCCTATCTTTTTCTCTGGACTTGGATCTAGCATCCCAGATCCTTTCATCGATGACCTTCCTCCTTCATCCATGTTCAAAGCACTCCCACTCACCGATGAATCTCCTGAGGATTTCCTCTAAACCTCTTCACTGAATATAGCACTTACCACATCATCAAACTTGAGCATATCTAAACCTAAGGAATTATTTAAGGCCATCACCAAATCATCCCAACTCTCTAACAAAGAAGGCAACAGCATCAAGGCTCTAACTTCATCCTCAAAGTGACACTTACCAAAGATAACTAGCTAGTAACCATGTTGAACTAGTTCAAATGTTTAGTCATACCTCCACATTCACCCATCTTTATGTTGAACAACCTCTTCATCAAAAACACCTTGTTGGATGCCGAGGGTTTCTCATACATTCAAGACAAAAAGAAGCCATGAGGTTTTCCGTGATTTTCTCCCAAAAATATTAAAAGCAATCGACAATGATAGAGAGAGACGAATCATACCTAGTGCTCTTCTATCAAGCACCTCCTTATCTAATTTTGACATCGTCTTTGACTTCTTCATTTCCTCCAAGCGACTGATAAAGATTTTTTTGATAGAGTACATCCTCTATTTGCATCTTCCAATATGCAAAATTCCTGTCATCAAACTTCTCAATAGAAAACCTTGTGGATTCTTTTCCTGTTGCTCCCATTCGAATAAAAAAATCCTCTAAAATTGTAAATTTTGGCTTCTTATCAAATTGTCAACTCTGAATCTAGAATCGCCTCTTTCCTTCTCAGTTAGGAACCTGACTTCCTTCTAGACCTAGAACAACCCTTTCCCTTCTTAATGAGGAATCTAGCTCTAATACCACTTGTTAGGATCATAACCCCCTCTTGACGTGATTTCCTTAGGATGTAATAATAAACGAAAAAAAAGCAAACATATAAGAAACCACAAGACAAAGATTCACATTGAAAACCCCAAAACCAGGGAAAAACCACAGGGCCACATAGAAAACCTTTCATTATAATGGAAGAATACAAAGCTGCAACTTTTCTCTCTCTCACACACACTCATAACCCAAAACCCTTGAGAAACCCCTTTCTCTTTACCCTTCTCACCTTCTCTCTTGATCAAGAGAACCTTGAGAAAACCTAAAGAGAAATCCCTCTCAAGCCTTTCACCACTCTCTCAAACCTTTGAAAACTGTTGAACACCCTTTAAGTGACCTCTCTATAACCCTAAACAAAAATAAAGGTCTTATTTAGATCATATAAGTTGATCCCACCACAACCTAGCTTTCCTTGCTCTCCGTAAAAGTTTTTATTTTTGTTCCACCCCATCAGCTTGATCCAGGATTGAATTGGGTGCCTCAACTCAATTCGGGATCGAACTAGCAACTTTCTGGTTTTGGTTTTCTGCAGTATGTGTAACCCAATTATGTCTAGATCGATCAGGCACTATCAGAACTCACTCTTTTGGTTCCTCTCATCTCCAACTTACATCAAACTCCACCCTAACACATCCTTCGATGCCATTTTAATTTAGTTGTACCTAGAATAGCCATCCATGAATGAAAGGGATTCACATCTTGTTGTAGCATTCACTAATAATTCTGTAATGGGGAGGGGGAAGTCGTCCTTGGCACACATATCATTGAGGTCTTTGTAATTAATATAAATGAGAATTTGGCCATTCTTTTTCTTTATTGGCACTAAGTTGGCAACACGTGTAGCATATTTGACCTCTTTGATGAATCCTTCTTTGATCAATTTGTCAACTTTGGCTTCAATTTGTGGCATGATCTCTACCTTTGTTTTTCAAGCAAGTTGCTTCACCAGCCTCTCATTCTCATTAATGGTTAGTCGATGCATTCCCACCTTAGTATTCAACCTGGGTGTTTCTTTATAATTCGTGGCAATGAAATCTTTATTGTCCCTGAGCAATTGCTCATATTGCTGTGCTTCATCCTTTGAAAGACGGGCACTGATGGATGTGGGCCTTGGATCTTCTTTGGTGTCGAGATTGATTTTGAGTAAATCGTTGATCGTAACTTGTCCTCCTTCATATTTTGGAGTGGTAAGGAAAATTTCTCCATCATATTTCGGGCTTTTACCTTTTCCTTGTTAGAACATGAAGTGGCAGTCAATTTTGAGAGGGCTCTTGATACCTGAGTCCTAATGTGTTAAGCTTTATAATGGGTTTTAAAATGACCTTCTCAAAATGCAGCTTTGTGGATACCTTATCATGGTAGAACTGCTTCCATTGCCCTTGTCAAATCCTACTTTGCTTAAGAGTCCGCTAGGCAGTTACATAGCCTCAACAACTTTTTTGTTTTGTTGAACTTCTTGGGTTCTTCTAATTGCTATTACTTTGTTGACTCCTCATTTGTGGGTTTTCCAAATGAATGAAACTATATAGGTTTCTTGAATATATATAAGATTTTCCATGTAAAAGGGTCTTCTTTTTCCTCCACTTTGGCTCATATTGTGAACTGCATAAAAGTTTCCATACATGAATTATTCACGGAGGCTAAAAGTAATATGTAATCTTCATCCATATCTAGAGCCTTAGGCTTATGATGAGATTTATTGATTTTGTGAAAGGTCCATCTAGGTTTTACCTTCTTGCCAAGTGTTAGCACCCAAATTTTGACTTGGGCTAATTAATGGAGTCAGATGGGTTCATTACAACAAGAAACAAATTCATATCTTAGACCCCCCTGAACCTCAAATAGTTAGACTTTCTCAAAGGAAACTCTGGTCGCAAACACAATGTCAATACCCAAACTCCACCCAAAGATCAATAAGACAAAACCCTAATCTCTCTAGAAAACACCCTAGGACTACGAGGGTCCAAGCTTCAAACTAACATCCCTATTTCACTTTGAATTTGCCGACCTTCATAAGCCTCCCACATTGAAGCATCGAAATATTGGTAAATTACCATTTTACCCCTTCACCTTCAGAAGGCATAATTAACCCTTATTAAACTCCTCTTTACAACATCTTTCTACAACAAAGACATCTTGAATTTTCCAACCTTCATAAGCCTTCCCACATTGAAGCATCGAAAGGCTAGCAAATTACCATTTTACCACTATACCCTCAGAAGTTCAAATCAAAGCACTATTTGAACCCATTTTCTCCATAACTCTCCAAAATATCCTCTACGATGAAGACATGCAAACTTTAGCAACTTTCACAAGGCCTCCAGCATCCAAATCCCAAAAGACTGGCAAATTACTATTTTACCCCTACACCTCCAAAGACCTCAAACTAAGGGCTATAAAGCCCATTCTTTCCAGGATTCTCCAACCTTCATCAATATTTCCATATTGAGGTATTAAGAGGTAAGAGAATTACCATTTTCCCTTGCACTCTCAAAATACACCATTTCTCTCCAAAATTAGACCCTTGAAAAAACCCTAAAGGCCTAACACAAATCAGAAATTCAGCTGGTTAGTGGCCATACCCTAGTAAGCCCTAAATCTCTCCAAGAAAAACCCCAAGGGGCACAATGCCCCCAAGTTGTCCCATTCTATACCCAAAACACAACAAATTCACCTTTATCAACCATGAACACTCGGTAAGCCCCTGAGAACTATCCAGAAGTCCAAATCCTTCAAGGTTAGGCTCATTTTTTTAAGTTTTTCAAGATCTTTGATAAATTCCCTAATGAAGAAATCCTTTCACATACCCAGCACCGCTCATTGACTCAATTCTTTTCTGACCCAGGGCATATTTCTTGATTAGGTGACCTCTCTTCAGAAATCTCTTGAAAATTCATTAGGGATCAGATTGCCTGCATGTCAGGCCCCATGGCTTCATAAATCCAAGAACTAAACAACCATGGTCACCATTGTACCCCATTTAAACCCAGGAAAAGCCTGTCACAAACCCAAGTGGAATTTGGTTTGGGATAACTCATGGTTTCAGACATAACTTTCAGCTTAGGCATCTGATTTGCAAACAATCAGAGCCTATGGCTCATAAATCTTGAGGTCTATATTTCATATGAAGATTTTAAGAATCAATTTTACCATCTTGCCCCTTCTTTACTAGTACAGATCAGTTTAGGAACATTCAGAGCCAATTTTGACCCACTTACCCAAATTCGATTATGATTCTGACAGCTGCCTTGCGACTAGAATGTCTAGGAGATGAGAAAAACTTATAAACCTTGAGAATTTGGGAGTCATAAGACCCAAAAAGTAGACGCATATAGTAAAAGGGAAAATCCAAAAAGAAAAAACAATCGTTACTCTTTTAAAAAATTACTAGTTTGACCTAAATGCCCCTGAAACCATTATTAAACCCTACACCCCTCATTTAGAATATTCCAAATGAGGGGTGGAGACCCAAGGACCACCATCCTAAACTCTACACCCTCCACATGGGTCCCACCATCCCTTCCACCTCCTTACCCCATCCAAGCACCTCACCCCCTTCTAGAAGACCCCACCTCACCACACTCCCCCTCCACTCATTCCTCATTATTTCAGCCACACACCTCACCCCCCTCTTTTAGAACCCTACACCACACCTTACTTCCCCACCACCCATTTCCACCTCCTCACCTCCACCAATGACCTCACCTCCTTCAACCTCACCCTCTCCACCTCACCCCCCTTCACCCCACTTATAAATACCCCCTCCCCCCATTTCATCAAAGGAGGGGGATAAGAATTCTGACAAAAAAAAAAAAAAATTAAGAAAGAAAGAGAGAAAAGAAAAGAGAGGAGAGAATAGAAATAAAGAAAGGAAGAGAAAGAGAAAGAGAAAGAGAAAGAAATCAAAGGTGAGGGTGATGCCAACATGTGTTATATTCACTTCTTAACCATTCTCTGTCCTTTTATCATAGACACTGTGCAAGTCTAAAATGCATTGCTTAGATTTTGACCTGCTACAAAGTCCCTGCAAGGAGCATAATTTTTCAATAGTATTACGTATCTTGTTTAACCAAAGATGAGAGGAGAGAAGTGAACCACCAAGCATGCCAGGAATTTATACACATGAAATTTCATATCTATTTCTTTGTGTGTCTCAAATTACCCATTCTCTTGGAATGACTTTATTTATGATTTTTTTTGGGGGATTACACTTCTCTACATTCTTTAATAAAATTTGTTAATTACATCTTCTCCATATAAGGGAGATAAAATACCTTTGATTGAGGTTTACAAGAAAAGTATATAAATCAAAGATGTGACTTCACAATAACTTAAATGTATCTTATACAAGATTGTGACATCACCTTATTGAAGCCATCTCTGACCCTTTGATTTTCTGTTCTGCACTTGTTAGTTCACCAAAGCTCTTTTTATGTTTGTTCTGACTTGTGATTTTAAGAAAACTCCTTTCTTTTCTATTGATTCCAAAAATGTCTTCTTTTTTATTGATTCAAGAAAAGTCCTCCTTTCCTCCTTTTTTTTTAAAGGACTTCATATTTATATAGATGATCAAGTTGTTATGTAACCCTTATCTTTCCTTTATTTTTGGGATTGAGCTTTATCCTTCTTGACTTTCTTAGGCTTATAGAAGATTGTCATGTAGCAAGATTCCCATCCCTTGGTCACGATTTATTTGATGATCCTTATCCTCAATGGCTTTAGGCAAAGTTTATGGAATTTGAACCTATCAAGGATTTGAATCCCTTATTACATCAAATCCACATCCCTATTCATAAATAGGGTTTTGGTTATTCAACTTAGAAATTGGCTTTGGCTCAACTCTGACCTTTGGGGATTAACCACATGTCAGTCTTGTGGACATTCAACATGAGCTTTACTTCTTCCAGACAGCTTCACTTATGTGGATGCTTCGTTGCATGGATAGACTTATCCGTATATATTGTTTAAGATGACATCAAATCATCACAATTGGGTATGGCCACATGTCATGATCCTATAGAATTCTTTGTTGGAAAATTTAGGGGATCGCTAAGATTGTCTCTGCTTGAAGGCACGGTCTGGAAGTCGCTTTCTTAAAGACATTAATCGTCCCCTCTTAGTGCAACAAGGTTCCGACGATCAGTCTCCAAGATATAATCGAGCCCACAAAATATGCTTGTACCTTACTTGCACTGGCTTAGTACAAATAACACATCACATGTGCTCAAACAAAAAGAAAAATAACTCAAAGAACTTGTAGAATATTTTCTTTAGAAAATAACCCACAATGCTTTATTTTATCAAAATATACACACTACATGTTTTTTACACATTTGATATATATATATATATATATATAACCATATTTATCTATTATAGAGTCATTGGATGGGTCATTACTCATCCAAACGTTATAACCCTTTTTAAATTCTAAACCATCAAATCATTTAAATACTTGAAACATTAAAATAATAAAATAGTATGTTATCAAATTTGTTCAACATATGAAACGCATAAGGCAATCAAATATTGTTTGAGTACAAAATTTAAAGTAATAAAATATTTGAGTATTTTCAAACCTTGTAATTGTTAAAACAATAATATATTATTTTAATGCACTCTCTTCAATCCTTAACACCTACAACAGCTTTCTCATTAATTTAATAATATTAAATGAAATTGAAGGACCAAAACTGATGTGACGGTTTGGTCCACTAAACAATTTTTTTTTTTTGAAACTTGAAATGCATCAGCTCCTTTCTTTATAACATTATTTTGAAATTAATAAAATATAATAACAATTTCCCTCCAATTTCAAAATAATAAAATTAATCTAAGCATTATAAGATTTGTGCATTATATGAAGGTATACAAAGATTTGAACCTTCACTTGTGTATGAATCTTCATGTACTAGAACATGTAGTGAACTATGTCTTGAACTACATGTCTATAGTACATTAAGATTCAAATACAAATACACAATCTTAGTGGTGTTTCTTAAGGCTTATACATTACGGTCATGTGTGCATATCATGTTTATCAGTACTCTAGAGACAACCTACATTCCATAGGGAGCGACCCCACTCCCACATTGATATCAGTGAGTTTATCTGAGGTGTCATTGTAACTTGACTCTCAATCTTTAAAGATTTATTAATTCATTAAGAGTCTTATTGATTCTCCACAACGTTACAGTCTCAAAATTTTCACTAAGTTTATGTCATAGGAATGGAAAAGATGAACTCTTCATCTTACATTACTTAGTGTTTTCACACATTACTCAGTGATTTGTTATCCCATTAAACCATTACGGTTGGGTTTCAATCACTGAAAATTTCTCTATGGGTTTTAATCTCATTCCTTTTGACATTCTAGCTAGTATCTCCCTTACAAGGCATTTTGTAAAATTGTCAGTTAAGTTTTCCTTTGAATGCACATAATTTAAGGATATTGCACCATCCCTAATTAGTTGTTTAACAAAGTTATGCTTCAGACGAATGTGTCTGCATTTCCCATTATAAGTCATGCTATGTGCCTTATAAATTGTGGCTTGATTATCATAATACATATTAATTGCATGAATTGGCTTGGACCATAGTGACACGTCTGTCAAAAGGTTCCTTAGTCATTCAACTTCTTCTCCAATTGAAGCTAAAGCTATGAACTTGGATTCCATAGTCGAGTGTGAAATACAAGATTGTTTCTTGGATTTCCATGATACAACAGCTCCGCCTAATGTAAATATCCATCCACTTGTGGATTTTGACTCATCAGAGTTGGTAATCCAATTTGCATCATTATAACCCTTAAGTACAGTGAGATACTCCTTATAATGGAGTCCATAATACATAATATTTTCAAGATATTTTAATTCTCTATATGCAACATTCCAATGATCGTGTCCAGGGTTACTTGTAAATCTACTTAGCATTTCAATAGCAAAAGATATATTTGGTCTAGTACATTGCATTAAATACATTAAACTACCAACTAGACTAGCATATCTTAATTGGGATACTCGTTCTCCCATATTTTTTTCAAGTGAATGCTTGGATCATAAGGAGTACAAGTATGTTTATAATCTAAATAATTAAAATTTTTAAGCAATTTCTCAACATAGTGTGATTGGGACATAGTTATTTTATTTGGTTTTCTTATCAATTTTATTCTAAGTATAGTATCTGCTTCACCCAAATCTTTCACCGTGGAAGATAAAAATTGTTTTGTCTCTAATACACAATCTTGATTTGATCTAAATATAAGCATATTGTCCACATATAAACAAATAATAATACAAATATTATTATCACATTTGCTATAAA
>JAOXJP010019926.1:0-17344 GCA_025762735.1 Platanus orientalis | reverse complement strand
TTCTTTTTTTTTTTTTTTTATTCTGAAACCAAACCATTTTTAGATTAAGTAGGGTCCTCTTCATTAATTTTAGGTTAACCCTGAAATCCTTGGGGTCTTTTAAAAGGGTTTTCTAGAGCCTAAATTTTTTTAATAAGCCCTAAAAATTTATTTTGAGCTTCAAAATCATAGTATATTATTTTGGGTATGAAGTAACTCAAAATTGTGAAAAGTATGCACTATGGGCAAGATCTTTATGTGAAGAAAAACTCCGATTTGAGCTAAATTATGTGGACGAGTGGGTCTCCCATGTAAACCGATATTGGTATCGTCACGTGTGGTTTTGCAATATTCTTCAATGTCAAAGTGAAATTCTTCACTCTTGGCTTCGAGAAATTGAAAGGAAGAGAAAAGAAAGGCTTCAAGAAATTGAATGGCAGAAATATGCTCTAATATTTCAAAATTTACATGAGCAACTCAAGGCCATTCAAGAAAAGTACGAGGCTAAAATGGAATAGATCATAATTGAGTTAGAAACTAAATAGGAAAAAAATTAATGCTGAATATGAAGCCAAACGGATTTAAATACTTTGAATATGTGAGGCCGAATAAGCTCATACTCCAATTGAAAAAGTAAGTCTAGCTCGGAAAGTTGAAGGTTGTTCTAACACCTGTGCCAGTTTATCCCAAGCCTGAGATTTAGAAGAAGTGCTAAATGAAGAAGATGTCTAATAAACCGAATTCCTACTAGAAATCATCAATCTTAGGCCCTCCCCCACATTCGTCACCATTGTTACCAAGTTTAGAAAGTTCGTCTACAAGTAACTGTGATGGAATGTGGATGCAACAAAATTAACAGACGAATTTCTCCCTACCCCAGGAGAATGATGCAGCTAGTGAGAAGAGATTATTGTACGTGCTGCCCCATAAGAGATCTCAATTCAAGATTTGTGAAGATTCTTTCAGTTCAATGAGTTTAGGGATATTGGGGATATTGTCAGTTTATTTTAGAGTTATTTTATTTAAATCCATTTAACTTTAGGGTTATTTTTGGGTTTTATTTTGGATTTTATTCTAATACCAGACCCTAAAGGCTTTGGAAAAGAAAATAAATATTGTCCTAAGAGTTCTTATAATAAGAATTAAGTTTAGGGCCCTAGGTGCAATATTAAAAGTAGGAGTCTTAGTTGATTTAGGAGTCTAATGGTTCAAGTCTATATAAAGAATGGTTATTAGGTTGTAATCAGTTGTTGAAGTGTTTATGGAGTCCATGATCTAGGCTGGTATTTTCTCTAAAACCCCCTCACCTAAGGTGAGTTCTCTTCTTCCATCTTTTCTTCTCAATCTTCTAATCTTTTCTCTCATCTTTCTCTCTTTCTTTCGTCTTTCTTGATCTTAATTAGTAATCTTGTTATTTTTTTGATCTACTCACACTGTTATTGTAATTTTAGATTAAAGATTTAATAAAGAATCTATTATAATCTTGAATCTAAAAATTTGCATACAACATTCCCTTATCATCTTCTTCTAATTCTTCATCAAGAAACTATCAAGAAACCCTTTTCTTGATTGTCTTAATCTATTTCCCTTTATTCTTTCACCTTTTCTTGATTTAAGAATTTAATTTATGAATCTTTTAGTTGAATCTTGAATTCTTGAAATTGTTTTAATTGAATTTCTGTTATTTCTTTAATTCCAGAATCATTAGTTGCATTCTTTAAAGTGTTTTGCATCAGTCCACCATAATCCTATTTTGTAGGAATCCATTCTTTTGGATATCCTGCATCATTTTAGTATCCCTTTTAATAATACATTCATACGTATGAGTGTAGACAACACACACTCATTTTATTTCCCCTCTATCCTCCTCCTCCTTCCACAAACCCTGGCCATCTAGCACAATTCTTTACAGAAATCTACTTGTTGGGTTTTCTTAGGAGCTAGTGGGGTGCAGATGGATATTCTTAGTGAAACTCCAACCGAATGGCACTATTGAACAATAAAAAGCTAGGTTGGTAGCCAAGTGATACACCTAGGCTTACCTAAACTTATAAGATTGATTACTAGGAGTCCTTTGCCAGTTGCAAAGATGAGTTATGTTAGGATCTTGATCTTAGTTGTTGCAAATCAAGGTTGGTCACTGTTTTAGTTTGATGTTAAAAATGTCTTCCTTCATGGAGACCTTGAAAAAGAAGTTTATTACCTTCTGGTTGTCATTTATCCACAGGTAATGTGTGCTTCCTAAAGAAGGCGCTTTATGGCCTTAAATAATCTCCCTAAACATGATTTGAGAGATTCACGGTGCTATGTTCAAGAATGGCTACAAATAATGTTAAGTTGACCATACTCTCTTTGTGAAGCATCAACAAGAAAAGATCACAACCCTTATTATTTTGTTGATGATATTCTGGTTTCGGGTGATGATCATTGTGAGATCATTCACTATAGAGGTTTTCTTGGAAAGGAGATTGAAATCAAGGATTTGGGGCCTTTGAAGTACTTCCTTGGAATTGAAGTTGCTAGACTAGTCTCTTCCTATCTCAACGCAACTATTTTCTAGATCTTTTTCAAGACTCTGGGATGCTAGGGTGTAGACCCTATGACATTCTTATTGAGTCTAACTATCGCCTACATGTAGATGAAGGCCACAAACTTATTGATATAGGGTATTTTCAGAGACTTGTGGGGAAGTTGATTTATCTGACCTTGACTAGGCCAAATATCTCTTATGCAGTTAGAGTGGTCAGCCAATTTATGCATACTCCTACAACCAGACATCTTATGGCAGCATACCGCATTGTTCGCTACTTGAAGAAGAGTCCAAGTCAAGAACTCCTATATTATAGAAGACATGATCTTCAAGTTAAGGCTTTCACAGATTTAGATTGGTCAGGATTTGTGACTGATAGAATATCTGATTCTGGTTATTATACATTTGTTGGAAGTAACCTTGTTTCTTGGTGTAGCAAGAAACAGTTAGTTGTAGCCCAGTCAAGTGTAGAGGCAAAGTTCCAAGTCATAGCACATGGGATTTGTGAGATGTTGTGGATACGTGGCTTCCTATGAGAATTGTGATTCCACTCTCATGGTCTCATGTGATTGTACTATGACATTAAAGCCACCATTAGCATTGTGCATGGTTCAGTCCATCATGATAGAACGAAACACGTTGAGATTGAAAGACATTTTATAAAAGAGAAATTGTAAACCAAACAAATTTGCATTCTCTTTGTGATGATTGGAGTCAGTTAACTGATGTGTTTACTATAGGATTATGTAATCCTAGTTTTAGCAGGATTATTTGCAAGCTATCTATGCACAATATTTACATACCAGTTTGAGGGAGAGTGTTGATGCATATAAGTGTATATATAGGCACAATATGTAAAGGTATTTGGGTACATTGTACGTGAGTGGTATATTTGTAAATACTCATTGTAATGGCTCTAGTATCCCTTTTAATAATATATTCATACGCATGAGTGTAAACAACACACTCTATGATTTTCCCTCTTTCCTCCTCCATTTTCTTCCATAAATCATAGCCATCCAACATAACTCTTTGCAAAAATGCACTAGCGACCCTGTATTGCCTTTCCTCTTTACATTGTCATGGAAGGCTTGAGTAGGGTGGTGTTAAGGGCTAAGAGTTCGAGGCTGATCCATGGCTGTCGGGTGGGGTTTTCAGGCCTATCAATTCTACTAATTCAATATGTCGACGATTCTCTTTTTCTCTTGCAATCTTCAATGTAGTAGGTGTTAGGTGGAGAATTTGAGGTGCATCCTACTACCGTTTGAAGCCATGTTCTGGATGAAGGTGAATCCCTAAAAAGTAAGATTGTTGGAGTGGGTAACATCCTGAATCTTAGTTGGTATAAGCTTTTGACTGCTAAATTATCAAGCTATCGGTTTCATGTCTGAGGTTGCCTTTTGGAGCTAAATTCAATCCCATAGCCATTTGGGAAAATTGGTTTCTAGGGTACTACAAGATTAAAGAATGAAGAGATTAAGTTTTATTGAAGAAAACAGGGAGAAAACTCAAGGTCAGGTAGAGGGTTAAAACACTGTAGTATATAGATGTAAAGGTCATAGATTATGATTTGAAAACCAAAAAGGACTCTGTTTTAAAGTTGTCACAAGGGACTCAAGGGGATGGGTTTTATGTTTAACAATAGAAAACAATAATAGGATCAATAGTCTACCCTGCAGCAAGAAAAACTCAGGAATGGGGTATGTTTTCGGGTTTGGACATCTAGGGAATATCTTCAAAGGATTGATTTCTAGAATGTTTATAGGTTTGGAGTTTCACAAACATATAAAGATGGGGATAGCACAAGTAAATAAAGAATTGAGAGGTAGGAAGAAGAAGAAAAGAAGAAAAAAGAAAAAAAGACAAGGGAGAAGAAGAATGGATAGAAACGTGTGTATCTATGTCTAAGGTAATCACTTACCTTCACAGCCCTTGGACATCACTATCCTTGGGTTTAGGGGTGTGAATGGGTCGGGCTCGGGTCAGCCCGTTATAGTAACTATGGGCTCAGGTTGGGCTAGGGCCTAAACATTTTTAAAAACTTTAGGCCCGAGCCCAACCCTAATTATTTTGTCAAGCTTCGGGCTGACCCACAACCCATAAGGTTTTCAATAAACATTACTTTTAACGAGAGTTGAACTCAAGACCTCCTCTCTTCTCTAATAAACATGTTAACCAACTGAGCTATGAGAATAAGTTTGGTCAATTTTATATATATATAAGGAGTCTGATTGTCAATGTTGACACAAACCTCTATGGGTGGGCCATTGATTGACACATGATATGTTTTTGAGTTTGGAGTCGCTTTTTTGACACCTACTTTTTCATCTTAACACTTTTTTGGATAATTTTAACCCCCAACACCACATGTTGGCTGATAATTCACCATATATACTACAGACACTTTTTCATCACATAACATTTTCTTCATGTGTATGTGTATATATATATTTATAAGTTTTGGTATTGGGTTGGGCCGAGGTAAGCCTGAGCCTGGCCCTAATAATGGTTTGGGCTTGCAACTCGGGCTTGGCCCCATGCTCACCGTTACTTAGGTTCAAACTTTAGGTACTAAGCTAGAAGAAGAATCTTCACTTGTGTAGGAGAGAAAACAACAATTTTTGTAATATATATATATATATATATATATTTGAAAGATAAGGTAATTTCATTGAATAAATAAAAGGGAAAGCACATCAGCATGAGCAATGCTAATAGACAAGCAAACAAACAAACAAAATACAACAGAGACTAAAAGATGATGGACTCCCAGCTAAAGATCTAATCGCTAAATGAAGGCTGCTCCCTCTTCGACAAGGTAGCATTAGTAATAGAACGATTCCTTTGAGTTTTATCTTCAAACGTTCTTCCATTCCACTCCTCCCAAACCACCTAGCAAACCGCCGATGGAATCAATACCCACATACTCCTGGCCAACTCAGTCCCACCGCTAACAAATTGAATCAGCCAAGTAGAGAGAAAGCCCCTAATAGTGTCCGGCTGAACCCACATCACACCAAAGTGAGAGGAAAAAATTTCACAAAGATGATACCAACGGACAGTGTATGAACAAATGACCCGTGGATTCTGCAGCCTCCTTATACAAACAACACCAATTCGGGATCATCATCCCCCTCCTGATCAAGTTATCAATCGTTGACAGCCTATCCATCCATAATTGCCACAAGAAGAATGAAACTTTCAGAGGGATGAGGCTATTCTATACACACGCACTTGGATGAGACGACATAGCCATGGGAGTCAAAGCATTGTACTTAAATTTGACTATGAACCCATTCTCAGGGTCTAAGGTCTAAACCATTTCATCCCTTAGGTTTCTATCCCCAAGAACTTAGTTCTCCAACAGCTCTAACAGACAACCCATCTCCTCAATCTCCCAATCATTTAGATTTCTGCGAGGCTGGGTATTCTAGGAGCACATCACCCTAGATCTAATCCGGTGATCCTTCACCAAACCCCATTTGTCAACCGCAAGATCATTGCACATTGGGAAATGGATATGAAACGGGTCATTAGCACACAAAGGGTCTTGCCAAAATCTCACCCATTCACCATTCCGAACTTTGAAGCTGATGTGTTTGACAAAGGAGTCCAACCCATTATAGATGCCTTTCCAAACACTGCAACCAACCAGGCCACCCGACTTACCAGAGAACCAACCAAACTGCTCCTCCTCATACTTGGCTGCCACTACTCCCCTCCAAAGGGGTTCCCTGTTCACACCAAATTTCTAAAGCCATTTGTTAAGGAGAGCTCTATTTGTCCTCCGTAAGGAACGAAGCTCCAAACCACCTTGAGCAACTAGTTTGCACACCTCATTCCACCCCACTATCTTCTTCAAATCAATGGAAGATCCCCATAAGAAATCCCGTTGAAGCCTCTCCAAGTAACTAATGACAGAGCACGAAGCCTGGAACATCGAAAGGATGTAGGTTGGTAGACTTGATAGAACACTCTTCAACAAAACCAATTTGCCTCCTTTAGACAGATAACGTCCCTTCCCATTAGCCAATCTCGAACCCACGCTCTCGATAACCGGGCTCTAGATTGCCTTAGAAGAGGCTTTCACCCCAAGAGGGAACCTGAGATAGGTTATAGGCAGCTTCTCAACGTCGCATCCTAGAATGGTAGCCATCTCTCCTATGGAGGTTGTATCCCTAACTGAGCTCATTGTGGACTTAGCCCAGTTCATCTTCAATCTAGTAGTAGCTTCCATGATAAGAAAAATGCATGTCAAATTCCTCATCCCTTCCACCTCAGCTTTTAGCAAGAACAACGAATCATCAACGAATTGGATAAAAGGAACAGACTGCCCACCTCTAGGGAGAGAGAAACCCTCAATAAAACCTATTAAGACCGCCTTAGAAACCATTCTGCCTAACAAATCCACCACCATGATGAACAGATAAGGAGAAAGGGGATCTCCTTGCCTCAGCCCCCAGCTCCCTTTAAAAAATTCTTTGGGAATGCCATTAACCAGAACAGAGAAAACAGGAGATAAGGTACATATTTTCATCAAGTTCCTCCACCTCTGACCAAATCCCATCTGATCAAGGACCCAGTTCAGGTAACCCCAGTTCACATGATCATATGCTTTCTCTATGTCAATTTTACAAACCAAGCCATCCCAATCCTCCTTTCTCATCTCATCAATAATCTCATTAGCCAACACAAAGCACTCCGTAAGCTATCTGCCGGGACAAATGCATTCTTCGACCTTGAAATGACCTCTACCATAGTTTCCTTGAGGCCAGCAGCTTATATAAACACCCCACCAAACTAATGGGCCGAAAATCTCTAACTTGGCTAGGATCCTTCTTTGGGATTAGGGTGATGAATGTCGCACTCAATGATTTACACCATTGGTCCTTGGAATAGAAAGCCTCAAACACTGCCATCACCTCCCTTCCCACCACATCCCAACAGACTTTCAAGAACTTCAAAGGAAAACCATCGGGACCTGGAACTTTATCATCTTCCACTTTAGAAAGAGCTAACTTGACTTCCTCCTCAGAGAAAGGTCTCTCTAACCAATCACGCCGCTCTTCGTCTATTCTCTGAAAAACCACACCTTCAAGAACTGAACAACAAGGAATTGGCTCATGGTATAATTCCGAGAAATACCATTCAATCTCATCCTGAATCTTCTCCTGGTCATGTATCTGCACCCACTCCACCAACAGCTTATTGATCATATTAGTTGATCTCCTCCAATTTGCCATTTTGTGGAAAAATTTGGTAATCCTGTCCCCCTCTTTTAGCCAAGAAACCCTAGAATTTTGCCTTCATGAGATCTCCTCCATTTTTAAGAACTTGTTGTAATCCTGCTCATACTCCATCTTCCTCCCCACTTCTTCCTCGTTTAGACCCCCATCCATCTTTTTTTGCTCCAACTTCTCTACATTATTAAGGTAAGCCACTTTTCTTGCCTCAACCTCCCCAAATTCCTCCTTCCATTGCACAATACACTCCTTAAGAAGTTTCAACTTTTGAGTGAACATGAAGCTAGCTGTCCCCTCCACAACCAGTCCACAACAATTTGAGTTTTTCCGAAAAACTCGGAATCTCCAACCACATGAGCTCAAACTTAACAAGATGCGGCCTAGACACCGGAGGAATAAAACGAAGAAGAATGGGAATATGATCGGAGCCCGCATTGGGAAGAGCCTCTTGACAAAGATAATTATCCTCATCTAACCATTTCGAAGAAAGAAAAAACCGGTCTAAACGGCTACTCACACAACACTCCTGATGGTTAAACCATGTATAAACTGCACCATTCAATGGAAAATCAACTTAGTCAAAGTCTTCGATAAACTTGTTAAACTGTTGCATTGGATTAGTCATCCGAGAAGCACCTTATCTCTCCCTAGGAAACCGAACATCATTAAAATCCCCCGTCACACACCATGGAACCTCCTAATTAGACTGCACCCTTCCTAACTCCTCCCTAAGTAAATCCAAAACTAGCCTGATCGCATGGACCACAAACTCCTGAAAAAGCCCACACCACCTCATCCTCCTTATTCTTAAAAATGAAAGTGATAGAGAAGTCACCAACCCGTTGATCTATCAACTCAAATAAGGAAGAGTTCCACGCCATAAAGATCCCTCCAGACCTACCCACTGTTGGCTTATGAATGAAATCAAAGGTTCTCCTCCCCCACAGATCTAAAGACATCTTCCTGTTAATCTTCTGGAGTTTTGTTTCTTGTAAAGAGAACACACTAATATTCCACCTCTTCACCATATATTTCATTGTCCATCTCTTCTCCTCCCTCCCCAGCCCCCTAACATTCCAAGTACAAAAGGTTGTTTTCATCAAGAGAACTAGAGTTGACTCTCCTACGTCGTCCCCTTCTCCTCTCTCTCCCTCTCTCCTCTTTATCATACTAGATACTAGACTGTAATTTTTTCAACTCTTGCTCCCACCGGTTGCTAAGAACCCTACCCTCTTGTGGTTTCCTTTGTTCTCCCTCAGACTCCAACTCTGTCTCCTCTCAATCTCCTAAAAAAGGTCCTCAACACGCTGTTCAATTCCTTTAAATGAGTAACCCAAACGCCTCTTGACCTCCGCCACCTTTTTAAGCACCTAATCAGAATGGGGGGGGGGGGAGGGGGGAGCATCAAAATTGGGTTGGCCTCTATGATTGAATTGCCCTCCCCAAAGTCCTTATACCTAAACTCCCCCTCCTAAGACTCGATCAAAGAACCCTCTGTTGTGTAATCACCCCAACTGTGTTTCACCATCTAAGTACTCTAGATATTCCCCTCAACACACCTTAAAATATTCAGATTACAAGTGGACTCCCCAACAAGGTCACTCCCTCGTAAGCGAGAGTTGTCGCCTTCCACATCCATCAGATATCCCGCTTGAACAGACGAAGCAGCTTTAAAGTCATGCCTAGCTCCCTCAAAACCCTCATCTTCATCATTGCTACTGTCAGAATAGGAAGCCTTGGCTTTGCCTTTCCCTATCGGCACCACCATCTTACGCCCTTGCCCTACCCCTTTCGACTCCTTAATTACAATCCCATTGCTTGGTTTCTTACCTGCCAAAGTCGTATGTCTTCCCTCAATCATTCCAAGAATGGTAGCGAACAACTTTTGGGTCGATTTCGGGAAGCTCTTTATCCTCAGCATCTCAAGACCAATCCCTATGCAATAATCTGCGACCATCCTTCATTCTCTCCCATCGCCTGTCATTAGGCTCATGCGTACCTCTTCTCTTGTGTATATTCTGGCTTGGAGTTGAATCCACAAACCTCTCCACCCTGTTCGAACTGGTCTTTACTTCGTTATCTCTAGCTGAGGGCAACAACCACTCCCTGAAAAAAGAATCTATATTGTATCTGGGCTTACCTCTTTCCTCCTTCCTGGGCTTGGGCCCATCCCCATTTTTAAATGGGCCCCTAGGTCTTGGTTCTTTCATCAAAGACTGATCCCTACCATGTTTACCCATCCTGGGCCCCGTTAAGTCAGGTCCATGAAGCGGTTTGTTGCGGCTAGTCCCTTTATACCCTGAGTGATCCGAATGGTTAAACCCCCTACCAGGCTCATGCTGGTCCAACCGGCTCTAGCTACGAACCACCCTTTCGTCCCCATGTCTTGCCCCAGTCTATGCCCTGACGACCTGTCTCCCCGTGATTCTGACACCCTACCTTATCATTTTGGGATTTGAAATTCGAACGAAACCACCATTCCTTCCCATCCGTACCCATGTCCTCGTTGCCGGACCAACACCCCGGTCACTGTCTACCTCCCTTACCCCTTAGAATGTTCACCGGCATACACACTGGAAGTCCCTCTTCCACACAGCCACCTTGTACGCCCATTGTCTATCATCCAACCACAAGAAAGTTGGAGCAAGCTCAAGTTGTTGGACTCTTAGTCTAGAAGCTAAATAGGCCAAAATGTGAGCCTCTACTGATGTGATCGACCAACCCCTATTTACTAATAAAATGGGCTTCTCTAAATTACCCAAAAACAAAAAAATAGAATTCCCTCCATGTCCTTAACTCTAATACTTCATAAAACATTAATTAAAACAATAAAAGACTCAAAACAACAAGTAGACTCCTTTCTTGATGTAACATAGGTGTCCCTCCATGGTCTTCTTGTGTGGACCCCACCAAGGCCATGTATAGGTCCCACTTGGCTCTAACGTCTGTAGCAAATCCCCCTTGTTTGAAAAAACTTGACTTTGAGTTTTGTTGAGTGAAAAGATCAGCAACACTGGGGAGCTTAAACTGCGTAACCATAGGCCTAATCCTCCAACAATTAGATTATGATGTAACCCTATCCTCTTACAAGCATCTGATATTGGATGGACCTCATAGTATATCTCATCTGTCTTCTGCTCAGGCTCATGAAATGGCTATGGAACCCTAAGGGATGGTAAGGCCACACATGTCTTCACTTGATCGTGCAACTTTGGCATAACAAGAACTGGATCAACAATGTCTGAAAACATCACACTCATGAACTAGTGTAGCCATCAGAACAGGCTGAATCTCATCCTGATTTGACAATGGCTTCTCATTAATTAGCTGGTTGCAAACCGGGACAACAAGGTGGCACTCCTCTGTTATCTCCATTAACTCATCAAATTCCTCGTCACTAGTTGCATCAGCTTCATCCTCATTAATGTCATCTTTGGCCTTTTCTTCACTGTCCTGTACTTAAACCTCAGGCTTGGATTCAGCAGCCTTTCACTATTCTTCTTCCTTTCACGTTGATACTTGTCAATCTTATCTAACCATTCTTGAACAACTTGTACCAAACCAATAGACCTTACTTGGAAGCTATAGTATACTCCTCAATCACAAGTCCATAGTATATTAGTGGTTAGGTTGAAGGTAGCCTTCCTCTCATCCAGCCATTTCTTTCCTAGAATTTTTGGTAATCCTTTAGTTTGGGTTCATGCAAGCAACACTTAGCACTATCAATGTAGTTTCCTCCGTTCCCAAATTGAATAACAAAGAGACTATCCTTATGATAACAAAATGATCCTGTCTCAAGTTGTGAAAGTCTCACTGTCAAACAATGAGAAATGGAGTTATCCTCATATTGGTCACTAAGTATGACCCTGATATGCTTTTCATCTGAGAAAGTAAAAGGGTACTTGACTGTAAAATCCATGTTCTTAACATCATCTAGCTAAAGAATAGATGAACATGACTGAAACTAGGATAACATGTCACTCCCACTTGAAAAGAACCAAATACTTAAGTATCAAAATGACAGTTAATTCTACTCAAATCAGATTTAAATAGCCCAACAGTCAACTTATATAATTCTAGATCTCAAGGTGACTGAATCGGTATCCAAGAATATGATATCAGTGAAGCTTAAGAATACTCCAACAGCAAAATATGTTATAGATTACTTCACTTACTGTCTCATCACCCACATGGATTATTATCAGGTGTTCAGCCCTCAAAACAACTCTTAAAGATTAGGAGGGAAGGCACTGGCTGGGAATTGAGTACCTAAATGGTTATCTCAGACAGAAAGCACTAGAGATCGAACAGAGTCAAATCTGAAGAGATTTTTGTGTTGTAATGGCCAGCAAATAATGATATTTGAAGACCAATTCTGTAGTATATCAGTGCAGCAACACTCTATTGAGAATTAGGATATCAAGCACTTGTATTCCTGTGGTAAATCTGATGGGCTCTTGAACAGTAAGACAGAAGCAACTACTGGCAAACGGCAATAGAATCCAATGTCAATTTTGACTATGTTGAAGGGCAGCAGCTCTGATCAGTGAAGTAGACAATAAGCACATGTGTAACACTTCTTTCAAGGAGTCGAATACTACACAAAGTCCAGCACTGTGATGATGTCTGCTGTAATACCAAGAGGAGGGTGTCTTATTACTGTACAGTATTCTCAAGCAATCTAGGATAAAACTCCCACGGGGGTAAGTTCAACAGTAGAAAATCTTCCAGTAATAAAGCAGCACAGCTTGGAAAGGAACCTTCTGATGTGCACTCAAGTGTTTAGAACAGCAACTCTATTCTCCTTAATGATATGACTTCAGCAAAGATTAAACAAGCCACAATATACCAAGTATAGATCTGTGGTCACGAAGAGAGTCAGGCAATAGCATGAAGAAGACTAGAAGTTCAGATGTCAATGTATCAATAGGACTGATGAATCCACTAAAAATTACCAAGGATCCTAGTTGGAATGGAGCCAACTTGGAACCTGGCTCTGATACCAAAATTGATTCAGCACACAAGCTCTGGCACCAAAAATGATGCAGAATAACCCAAGGAACTCACTCAAAGAGCTATAGCAAGCAGGACTGAAGAGATTAGGGGGTACCAAGGCTCTCAGGTATAGGCTAAGCTGGGCCAAAGAGGGTCAAACTAAGGTCAATTAGGACTTTAGTAAGCTCTGCCCAGAGGTAGCCAGCAAGGTAAAACACTAGGATTTATAGGGCTTAACCTAGGATAGAATACGGCTATTCTAAGACAGACTAAAGGACAGTTTAGGACTACCTGGATTTGTTCTAAAGTAGAAACAATAAGGAAGTTAGTGGGTTTATTGGACTGATTACAGAAGGGGGGAGTGGAGCCGCAACATGAATTAAAAAAAGGGAGATTGGGTGTTGAATTCTGTTCAGTTTTAGGGCTGCAAACTGATTTAAACAGGGGCTGATTAAGGAGTTATAACAGTGTGTATTCTGGGAAGTATCTTGGGTAAAGACATGGTCTATTTGACAAGCACTTGTGGTACCCAATGGCTGATAACAGGGGTTTAAATTGGACTGAACACAGGCTGAGGTAGAGTGCTGACATAGTAATGTATTGTCTAACAGAGTGTAATTAATCTGGTTCAGAACTTTGCTCAAAGAGTGAGTGGTCAAAGAGTTTAACAGGTTCTGTTTTAAAGATACAGGTCGTCACACAGAGGTTTAATTAGGTATGTATGTTTGGGTTTAAACAAGGCTTGGTTTAGGAGTAACAGGAGGGGACAACAGGGAATAATTTCAAAGGGTTTTCTGTAGGTTTCTGGACAAAAATCAGATGGGAAAATTGGTTTATAGAGTACTGCAGGATTAGAGAATGAAGGGATTAAGTTTTATTGAAGAAAACAGGGAGAAAACTCAAGGTCAAGCAAAGGGTTAAAACAGGGTATGCTATAGATGTAAGGGTTATAGATTATGATCTGAAAACCAAAAGTACTCTGGTTTAAAGCTTTCACAAGGGACTCAAGGGGATGGGTTTTATGTTTAACAATATAAAACAGTAACAGAACTGTAGTCTACCCTGCCGCAAGAAAAACTCAGGAATGGTGTATGTTTTCATGTCTGAACATCCAGGGGATAACTTCAAAGGATTGATTTCTGGAATGTTTAAAGGTTTGGAGTTTTACGAACACATAAAGACAGGGAAACTGCAGAAAAGAGATGTAGGAAGAAGAGAAGAAAACAAAGAGAAGGGAGAAGAAGAATGGATACAAACATGTGTACTTGTGTGTGAGGTAATCACCTACTTTCACAGCCCTTGGACATTACCATCATTGGGTTCAAGCTTTAGGTACCAAGCTTGAAGACGAATCTTCACTCGTGTAGCAGAGAAAACAACAATTATTTTTTTCATTTTCTTTCATTCATCAATTATTTAAAGAGCCTCTCTATTTAAAGAGAAATAGAACCTTCCCTAAATCTACTAATATAGACTTGCTAAAAAGTCTTGAAGCTAAAAAGGCCAAAACGTGGGCCTCTACTGATGTGATTGACCAGCCCTTATTTGCTAATAAAATGGGCGTCTCTAAATTAATCAAAAATGAAAAACAGAATTCCCTCCATGTCCTAAACTCTAATACTTAATAAAACATTAATTAAAACTACAAAAAGACTCTACTAAAAGATTCAAACAGCAAGTAGACTCCTTTCTTGATGTAACATAGGTGTCTCTCCATGGTCTTCTCGTGTGGATCCTGCCAAGGCCCTGTGTGGGTCCCACTTGGCTCCAATGTTAGCATCACAACATACACACACAAGAAATTTTTTCTAGAAATAGGTCATTTTGAAAGAGAATTCAGGAATTGAAGGGAATAAGAGGCCATGGAGATTCAGATCAGAAAGAGAATTGAAAAATAAAAGTGGTTTTAAAGTGAAAATTGAATGGGCCTTTCCAATCTCTTGCAGAAAGAGGTATTGAATTATTATCTCAAAGCTTTGGGTGATTTTTTTCATGTATGCATGTTAGAACTTACCAAAGGTGTATACAAAAAACAGATCAATGAGCCAAGGGAGGTTGGTAGTTGTTGTTCCCCGGCATGCAGTTTGCATTTGGTAGTCAACTGCATGCTATTGGCATATGGTGGTTGCCTTGGCAGCTAGTGAAACCTAAATGTAAGAAGAGGACAGAATTGAGAGTTGGAAAGGACTTATTGAAAGATTAGTGTTTTATGTAATGAACATCTTTGTTTTCCTTTCTTTTTCTCCTTTTTAATGACCATTCTGTTCCTTTGGACTTGGTTTTCAGTTTTCGAGTTATATAAATCTTGGCATTTCTCAAGCTTGGATAGGTCACCTGGACTTTTGACATTTCTAGGCTTAAAAATGGCTCAGTTGATGACTAGGCCATGTCAAAACCAAGTTTTTTACACATGATTACTAAGCTCGTTTTACATCTGAGTTGCCTTAGATTCTAATAGTCCAAGATTAGAGAAGAAAGGATTCAGTATCTAAGACATTGTGTTGTGCCATCCAAATTGCCATTACTCATTGAAGTTTGAGATGAACTCTTCAATGTGATAAATATTGGATGAAACACAAGGTATAGTCCACACTTTTCATTGGAATTCACCCGTAGTATTGGTGGTGTTTTACGTATCAAGTTATTAGAAGGGGAAAAAATTTATGATGTCAGTCCAAGTCAGCATGCACTAGATTAACAATTTACAATTTTACAGTGCCTCATCTTACTCATGGCAGACTTTTTTCATACCATTGGGATCCTACTGAGGCAGGTTTTATAAAGTGCTATCTTTATTATGCTTTTATAGATTTGTGTTTTCTCTTTTCTTTTCTTTCTTTTTTTCCCTTCTTTCTGAAATTCAGAAGGGAGGGGACTTTATACATTGACTCGATCATCAAAGATATGTATTATGGAACAGTACCTAGTGTTAGAACAGCTAGGGGAGAGATGAGCTTTCAGTCATAGTTGGTTTACACCAAGGGTTGAGCACCATCTCTATGCATTAGTAATAAATGAGTTGCCTATGTATAAGGAGGTCCCATGGTATATATTGTTTTTTTTTTTGGTAAAGCATGGTATATATTGTTTGGCGATGATAAAGTTTTAATTGATGAGACTACAAATGGGAATAAATGCCAAGTTAGAACCATGGAGGAATGTTTTGGAATCAAAAGGTTTTAATATAAGCCTAATTAAAATAGAATATATGGTATGCAATTGTAGTAAAAATAGAAATAGAAATGGAGTAGTAAAGATTGATTACCAAGATATGCCCACAGTGACCGTTTTCATTATCTCAGCTTAATCATCTACAAGGACAAGGAGGGAGAGATTGAAGAGGATGTTGCTCGTAGGATTAGAGCGGGGTATATGAAGTGGAGAGGTGGTGTGTCTTGAGAGCTGTGTAATTTATGCACACCATTGAAATTGAAGAGAAAATTTTAAAAGACTAACCATGCATTATGGGGCAGAATGTTGGGCAACTTTTTTTTTGGATAAATGAATGTTGGGCAACTTAGAGACAATAGATATATAGAATGAGTATAGCTGAGATGTGGATGATGAGATAGATGAGTAGAAAGACTAGAAATGATAGAATCAGAAATGAATGCACTCATGGGAAGTTAGGAGTAGCACTAGTAGGTGACAAGATGAGGGAACTTCAATTGAGATGGTTCAGTCATGTGCAAAGAGGCCAATGAATGCACTAGTTACAAGTGAGACGGTGCAAGTTGAAGGGTTAAATGGACAAGGGGGAGGCCAAAAATGACTTGCGTTGAAGTAGTAGGAAAGGCAAGTTATGATTTAATACTATATATGGCCGTAGATAGAGTGAAATTGCAAGAATGGGATTCATGTAGCCAACCCAAGTAGTTGGGATAAGGGTTTGTTGAGTTGAGTTGAAGACTGGAGGGGACTTGCATCTAACGTGATTTCAATCATTGTTTGTCCATCTTAATTCATCTAGCTGACTTAAGTATTTCGCATAAGGCTTTGTTGAGTGGAGTTGAAAAACAAAGGATTTGAATTTGACGTGATTTAGATCAGTGTTTGTCCATCTTGAGTCAAAACATTAGAAAATATGACATTTTGTCCTCATCCTTCAGATGCAATAGAAGACTCTTGCGTTCAAACTAAAACAGGTTATGGGTTCTATCATCTTAGAGACGTAAAATGCTTTCTTACCAAGTAGACAGATTTTGGATTGCTCCTTGCTGGTGAATGAATCAATTGATGCTATGTTTAAAGCAGGGTGGCCTAGCGTGGTTTGCAAGGTTGATACGGAAAAAATGTGTGATCACGTAAATTGGGGGTATCTTGATTGGGTTCAAGAGATAATGGGGTTTGGGGTCAAGTGGAGGAATTTGATCAAGATTTGTACAACTTCTTCTTTTTCAGTGTTGGTAAATGGTTACCCTAAAGGATTCTTCAAAGGAAGAAGAATTTTGAGACAAGGTGATTAATGTAGGATAAAGGAGAAGATACCAAAAATTGATGTTAAATAATTTTCCAAAACTTCAAATAATTTAAATTAAGGATGCGGAAGCAAAGAAATCAAGAATAGAATTTAGAAACAAACAAGTAGCCACAAAAT
>JAOXJP010019915.1:0-17345 GCA_025762735.1 Platanus orientalis | reverse complement strand
CCCCACACTTTCAGAATTATAGGAAACCTTTGTTCCACCCACCAAAACCCTTGTCTAGCCTTAGAACATAAACTAAGTCTAGTATCAAACATCTAAGTATCCAACACCTGAGTTTTACTTGGGAGACAATGCTGGTGTTGTGGTTGCTACGTCAGCACGATTCAACTGCGTAACCGACCTAATCACTGCCTTTCAATCCTTTCCAACTTTTTATAGTCTCCATCTTACCCTAGGAACACTTAACCATACAAGATTGGGTATGTAGGCAGCCAGAGACTATGTCTCAAGTGTAATTGCAATGATCATACCATGGGGGTGGTCTAGACCAATAAAATAAAAAACTACATATATTCATTTTTCACTTACTAGCACTTGGAAGTTGCTAGGTTAGAGGAGCCACCCTAAAAAGGTGCGTAATTGGGGTGCCTAACCCCTTCCTCAATTGCAACCAAATAACTTACCCGAATCCCTAAAAAACCAGACCAGTCTAAGAGTCAATCCCTAGGTCTAAGTGCCTAGCCTAGGCCCCAAAAACCTATAATCCTCATTTCCCCTAGAGAGGAGGTAGGGATCCAACCCCATCTGTAAAAACCCGAGTTGGTGGCGACTTCAAACCCAAGCCTAGAGGCCAACCCAAGTTTGTCGGGCGTGGTTCCCTGAAGTGGGGTGGGAATACCACCCGGTCTTTTTGTGATACCTACACCAAGTGAAAAGGGTTCCATTAATAATTTTACTTGATGGGCAAGGTGGCTTTCTAATAGTACATATCATTCTCTTGCAATTTTAATCAAATAATATAGTTCATAAGAGTAGCACATAACAATTCTTTATATAACACAAGTCAAAATAGCATATAAGAACATGCTTGATCCAACTAGGCACAATCTATAGAACATGTTTTCAAAATATATCAAATCTGTCCAGAACAGTACTCTTGGGAATCACTAATGATAGAATGTAAAAATCATTACTTTTTTTTACAAAATAAAATTTTAAGAACACTAAGTGTAAATCGAAGGATTATACATATAACTTTTTTACAAATTAGAAGATCATTACTTCTAAAATTATTTAGAAAATCAAAATAATTTTTAAAATAGCCTTTACAAATTTAGGAATAAAATCCTCTTTTAAAACTCTTGATTTTCCATTAAAAATATAGTTCTACATGTATTAATAATACAAAACGGATTCAAAACTGACGATTCAATTCTTTAAAATTATATGAAATTGAAGACAAGTCACTTTTAAATCATATTCTTGAAAAATTATTTTATCTTTTTCAAAACCATGTTTTAGAACTTTAAGTAAAACTAAAATCCTTGAAAAACGATTAAAACCTTTGCAAAACGGAATCAATGGACTTCTAAGAACCTAAATAATTAAAAGAAGATAATATTTTAGTTGTGTTCTTACAAAACAATTTTTCCTTTACAAAACAATTTTTTAAGAACTTAAAATGATTCAAATCTAGAACAAAATGATCAAAATCTTTTACAAAACGAGATTAACAAGGCTCTAGGAACCTATGGAATCAAAACAAAACAATAGTTTACATGTATTTTACCTCTTGATGTGCAAAAATTATTCATAGCTTTGTTCTTCAGAAAAATCCCCAAATCTTTGCAAAACCTAGTTTTTCCTCTTCCTTTCTCTTTAAAATCCCTCATCTTGCAAAACTTTTCAAAAGATCATCTTTTTTGTGAATTTCTATGTTTTTATAAGCCTAAATAGCAACCCTAATTTCCAATTTCGTGTTTAGGTAGGTCTCTAATGAAAAAGTCTTTAAAATTTTACAAAAATAGTGATTATATGAAATTTTTCGTTTTAATGATGTCATCCTGCTAGAAAATTTTCAGAACACACACTCGCTGGGAAAACGGCCTTAACTTTGCCTATAAAACTTGGATTCACCCACTGTTTTGTTTTTTTGTTTTTTTTTTGGAAACTAAACTTTAAGGGATTTCCAAGAATATATAGATTTCTACTTAATTCATTCTAAATTTTTATTTTTGTAATTTTAAAGTTACCCCAAAATCTATTGATTCAGACCACACCAGACGATATAAACATTTTTTAGGAAAATTGTAATAACTTCTTCTAGGAAACTTCAATTCCGTCATTGTTTATCGCATTGGAAAGTAGACTCATAGATCTTTTCAAGCATATGTTATTTGTAAGGTAATCCCTATGGGATTGATATAGATTTATTTTGGAAGTTGTCATTTGTTTGGGATAGCTTCAGAACCTGTCATGTCCTTGACCCCTTTTTTTCTAGCTTAGTAAATTGCTTATAACTTTTTCATTTGGTGTATGTTTCACTCACTGTTTGTTGCATAGGAATTTAGATTTTTGTGCCTATCCAAATTGATATGTTTTCCTCTTATATTCTTTCTATATTTTTTTGGTACCTTTTTAAAGTTTTGTCAATGATCAGATTAGTATATGTGCATTTAAATGGTCTTATGTGTCTACAAAACCTATGTGATATGTGTTAGCATTTTAATTTGACACATGTACAATAATATGTGCATCATGGTGTAGTGTGTTACATTAACCATGATGATGAGTGTATAGATCTTGTGATGACTAGTAGATGATGTATGTACACTAGCACATCCCTACATGCTAGAAATCGGTATGTATTATATGCAGATGTATTTAGTATTTTTGTATTGAAAGATTCATGATTTACTCATCTAGTTTTTATATTAAGTTTTGTGTACCTATTTACGAGCCGTGGATCTCACCCATTTATACTATTTTTATTATAGGGGAGGTTTAGTGTAGGTGCGCCATTTAGAGTACCTTAAGGTCGAGAGGAAGGCATACAAAAAATGTTTTTTTTTTCCTATTAGCTTTAGTTCTCTCTAAACTCTAAATTTTATATTAGACCTTCATTTTGGAATGTATTAAGATTAAAGTTTGACTTTTGAGACTTGTAGCTTTATATTCGAGTTGTAGTGATGGGAGATCGTGATATAATGGTTATTGGTTTATTTGTTATGGTTTATTTCCGCTGCACCTTAAAGAGTATGATGTTAATGATTGTTTCATTTTCATTGCATATGATAAGTTTAAGGTAAGTTTCTAAGTAATCCTACAAGTTAAAGATAAAAGTGAAAAATTTATAATGAAAGTTTATGGACCTGGTTTAGTAGTGGCCCAGTTTTATGCCTAAATAAGATTATAAAATTTAGGTTCATTACAAGTCAAGTATAACAAACTCCCTATCATACTCATGTAGAGTTTAGTATCCACCTTAGCTCTAGTTGAGTCAATAGTACTAATTGGAGTATTGAATGGCTTAGAGTCCTTCAGCCCAAATTTTGACACTGACTACTTGGCAAACTTAGATTGACTATCAAATATGCCATCATTCTTTCTTTTTTTTTTTAATAATTTGTAGTCCAAGAAAGAAGCTTAGCTCTCTATCCATACTCATTTCAAACTTAGATTCATGGTTTAAGCAAACCCACAAGACATGTCCTTACATATTGACCCAAATATAATGTCATCAACATAAATTTGAACAATGAGTATGTGACTGTCCTTCTTATTGATAAAGAGTGTTTTATCAACACTCCCCCTATCAAAGACGTGGTCTAAAAGAAAGCTAGTCAGCCTTTCATTCCAAGCCCTAAAAGCTTATTTCAGTCTATAGAAATTTTTCTTCAACTTATAGATATGATTGGGTAAGTGTGGATCAACAAACCCCTTGGGTTGTTCCACATATACTTCTTCTAGACATACGCCATTTAGAAAGGAGTTCCTTACGTCCATTTAAAATAGTTTAAATTTCAAAGCACAAGCAATGGAAAATAGAATCTGTATGGATTCCATCCTAAAAATAGGAGCAAAGATTTCCTCAAAATCACTTCCTTCAATTTGAGCATACCCCTTTGTTACTGACCTTGCCTTGTTCCTAATGACCATACCATGCTCATCAATTTTGTTCTTGAAGATCCATCTAGTACCTATGACATTTGTTATCTAATGTTCTTCTAAGAAGGTACGAAACATCATTTCTCATAAATTGATTTGGCTAATCTTGAATGGTGATGATCCAATTTGAGCCTCTATGACTCTTTTGGGTTTGATCTTCAAAGTGAAACACAAGTGGCTAATAATATTCTCAATTTGTTTCCTAATTTTCACTCCATCCTTTAGATCACCAATTGTGACGCCCCTGAACCCAGACTCGGATATGGAATCCATAAGTGCCCCAGATTCAGATCATTGCATTAATTTGATCACCAATGTTCATAATCATATAGCCAAAGCTTCTCACATAATCACATTCAAAGTTTGATAATTAAGGAAGTGTGCTCATATTTAATAGATTAAGTTAGTTCAATATATTGTAATGGATAATTCATATAGTACAAACATATCAATATAGATGCAACGGAAAAGATACCATAAATCTCCAAAGTATGCCAATGTACTAACACATCCAAATAAACTACATAAGTGGGGTGCCCTTTCACTCAAACAACAAGAAAAGGGAAAATTCAATGTTTCCTAAATATATCTATACAATGTAAAGGGACTAGAATATTCATAATGACAACTACAATGAACAATAAGGGCTAGAGTTATCGGAAGCAAGTTACCATGTCAGATGACCTACAGTCATAGTCAGTCTTAAAAACAATACGGTTGGATTAGTCTCAACCTATAAGAAATCTAATTGACTATAGATAATATGAGGCAAGAAGCATAAATCTTAGTACTAGCAAGTCGAAAGATCAATACAAACGTAAACAGAGATCGAAGTAATAAGCATAATCATACTAGTACAAACTGAACAACAATCAGATGTCAAACTAAATTCAAAGGTCTAAGTCAATAAAGATTTTTTATTTTACGTTTCGGAGTTTAATGCTAAATACTGAATAAGAATTCAGTGTCCAAACAAGTAATTCAATATGAAGATCAAAGTCTATGAGTTCAATGACATTTGTTAGTTTCAAAAGATTTGATGTTCAATGGTTCAAAATGTTCAAAGTTTAATGTTTCAAAAGGTCCGAAGTTCACATGGTCCAAAGTGTTTGAAGTTTAATATTCAAAGTGTTTGGAGTTTGATGATTTGAAATGTTCAAAGTTCAATGTTCAAAAGATCTAATATTCAATGTTCTAAAGGTTTAAAATAAAATATCTATATGTTTTGGTCAACCCCACGGGTAGGGTCCAGACAAACTTAGCTAAGTGTCAAGGCCTAAATAGTCAATGGTCACACTTAACCTTATGACATGGCCTAAAGTATATCAAAGATTCGAAGTCCAATAGGGTTCACATCAATAAGTTTGAAGGTTCACATAGTTTCAATAATTAGAATATTTCTATAATGCATAAAATGAACATAAGCTTAGTATTGCCATGATTCAATCATTTCAAAAGTATAAGATTCACTTAGATTCGATGTTACTACAAGATTCGATATTCATAAGACCGGAGTCATAATAATTTACTAAGATTTCACATAAAATCAATGAATCAAAGCATGTAATAGGATTCGATGGTCCACATAGTTCATACAATCACATAAGAAGTATAAAGCTCAATAGAATCAAAGAGCTCAATACTAATTTATAGAAATTTAGGAATTCAAATGATTTTCCAATGAATCTAGCATAGAGATCAACCAAATATCACTTCTAATGTTCCAAACAAAGAGCAAATCAAGATTGCCTTTCAATTTGATCATTAATTGTGTAGATCTTGAAGGATTCACAATTTTACATAGATTTTCAAAGATTCACATGGAAAAAATTCAAATTTCACATGATTTAAATGATTCAATGAAAGAAATCAGTCCACACAATGTTAAGAACAATAATCTTTCACAAAATAGGTGTAGATCTAAAATTCAAACAAGATTCAAATGTTCAAAACAAAGATCTACATAATTTTCTAAAGTTCTAATTGGAAAAAGGGATTGTACTAAGCATAGAGAGCATAAAAACTTACTAAGCAAGCTAGAAGTCATAGATCTAGCATGATTCAATGATTTCTATCTCAAAGGATTCTATGGATAACATCACATAAACTGAAATTATAAGAGAAAAACACATCACATCACCCATAGTAAGCAAGATTACTTACAATATCTTCAAATCCAAAGCTCCTTGTCAAATCCTCTTCACTTCAATCTCTAAAATCACCTCCCACTTTAAAATTAGTGTAGATCTAACATCAGATGAATGACACTAAGAAGATCATGGAAGGAAATCCCATATTTTAGCAAAATTTCCTAAGAATGGGTTAAACTTAACAAATTAGGGAAGAATTTCTCTTCCTTCCTCCCAAGTCTCCCAATTCTCTTTCTTTCTTCCTTTTTATGTTCTAAGTGCTCTAATAAAGGCAAATGAGGTCCTAGACTGGTTATATATTTTGTCACAAGCGAGATCCCACTCGTGTGGAGATCAAATTAGAAAAAGCCATGCCATTTTTGTATATGACTTTTATTTTTCCAATTTTGGGTGTCGTGACAGATCAGGAGATCTGTGATCGACCACAGATCTCGTAACCAGTCACATTTATGATCGGTTAGGGTGTTTTTTGTTATCGTTCGAGGACAGGTTTGAGTAGCACCCAAATGGTGTAACTTATGTCTGTGATCTATATGTGATCGGTTTCACCTGAAAGCCACGTGACTAGTCATGAAATTTGTGATCGATCACAAATCTTGTGATTAGACACCTGAAATTTTGCTTAATTTTCTAGTTTTCTTTACCTTGGGTCTCCATAGTCTAATTCAAGTGGTCCAAGGATTTTTCAACTCATTCTAAACTATGTTTAGGTCACTTGAACGTTGAGGTTGGTCCTCTTACTCGAAATTACAAAGGGTTCAAATTTGATACATGGTGTCAGGTCCATATTTTCTAAACTTTCCTAACTACGGGGTGTTACACCAATAATGTCATTAGATGAGTGTCCCTTAGTGATTCTCCTTTCTTTGGAGCCCTCATCTATAAGTTCATCTTTAGTTTCAACATTTGACTTCTAAATAGAAAACACCTTCTCAGGTTCTTTGTCATGATGAACTTCAAAAGGTTGTCCTACATTTGCTTTAGAGTCTTTCTTTTGATCATCAATGCTTACATTGAAAGTCTCTACAATGTAGTGAGTCCTCTTAATGAAGACTTGATATGTTCTAATTCTTATAGAGTATCCCAAAAATACTACCTCAACACTCTTAGAATTGAACTTGCTAAGATTCTCTTTGTCTCTAAGAATGTCGCATGTGCTTCCAAAAAACCCAAAAATACTTTACATTGGGCTTCTTGCTATGCCATAGCTCATAGGTTATCTTTGAGGTACCAGGCCATGCATACACCCTATTAATGGTGTAGCATGTTTTGTTAATGGCTTCAGCCCAGAACCTTTTTACTAGTCCTTGCTGGATAACATGACATTAGCCTCTTACAACATCCTATTTTTCCTCTCAACAACCTCATTCTATTAGGGTGTTTTAAGAGAAGAAAATTCATGTTCAATACCATTTTCATGACACCAGTTTTGAAACTTGGAATTCTCAAATTCTCCTCCATGATCACTTTGGAGTCTTTTGATGATTAGGTCTTTTTCATTTTGAATTATATTACAAATGGCCCTGACCTCATCAAAAGGATTGGATTTATCTCTTAAAAATGCAATCCATATGAACTGAGAGATCATCAACAATGACCAGGAAACACCTCTTTCCACCAAGACTCTCAATCCTTATGGGACCTACCAGGTCCATGTGCAAGAGCTTCAAGAGTCTAGATGTGACAATGTGGTTTACCTTTTTTTGCACAGTCATTGTTTATTCTCCTAATTGATAACCACTGCAGATATTTCCTTTAAGGTTGCCTAAATTAGGTAGACCTTTGATTAGTTGTTTCTCGCTAAGCTTAGAAAGATCTCTATAGTTTACATGTCCCAACCTTTGATGTCAAAGGTCAATCTCACTCGTGTGAGAGATCACACATGTTTTGGTGTTTCCAGATTCAACAATAAAACTATTGGCACTACTCCAGATCCCTTTTACAAGGACTTTGTCACTTCCCTTTGTCAAAGATCTCATAACACTCCTTAGCAAACCTAACATCATAGCCGAGATCACATAGTTGGTAAAATTCCAATCCCAATTAGTCTTAGAGGGGGTGAATAGGATTAATAAGTCTATTAAAATTTTCTTGATTTATTATGACTTGTTTTTAGATTTACTTAAACTTTATGTAATACATGCAGTAGAATTGAATACACAAGTAAATCCAGTGGTTATGAATGTTCTCCGTCATGCACTATAGTGTTACCTATAGCAAAGCAGGAGATGGCCTGATAAATTCCCTAAGGTTGTTTGAATGATTCTTTTTATTATTATTCTTAGCCTCTAGATATCCTTAATAAATGTGTTGAGAAACTTGCAAAAATGATGTAAACATTAACACAAGATAACAAAAAAGCAAGCAACACAAAGACACATAGATTTATAGTGGTTTGACACTCCCAGCCTACGTCCACTGTTTAACTGCTCTCTCATAGAGTTCAGATGTTTTTTATTAATAGTGTAACACTATTACAAAAGTAAATCAACAAACTTACTCAACTTCCTTCAGTGTCTCCGGTGAAGGAAGGATTTGCACCTAGTGTTTCCACTGAGTACTTTAGTCCAATGTCTCCAATGGACTCTACTTTTGGTGTCTCCGACGGAAGTATGATTTGAAGAAGGTTGAATTGATATCAGTGCCTAGGCCTCTTGATGGGTTTATATAACTATAGTGTTCAATTCCGAGAGCTTTTCAAGCTAGAATAAGCATGAAAGCTTTGTTTCTCTCAGAAGACTCAAGACAAAAGTCTCTTCTTACTAACACAACTAGGTATTATAAATTTTCCAATTGGAACAACTCTCAATTGTGTGAGAATTCTCTTACATATAGATAGATCAATATCTCAGCATAGAGAAAGCTTTTTCAAGCTTCAAACCCCTAGAATTTTCCTTAGCCCCTTCAAAAACTCTCTTTTGATATTCAATGATTCTTGTTCTCTCATACTTTGAACTGAGATTTTAGTTCTCTATGTATAGGGAAAAATACAATATTTTTTTAGCTCCGACGGCTCTTTAACAGTTGTCAAGGAATATAGCCGTTATAGGATTCAAATTGAAAAAAATTCCAAATTTGGGTATCTTCGAGCACTAAGACTGGCCATTCAAGTGCTCAAGGAAAATCTAGTTTCTATTTGGATTCTCATGAGAAAATTTAAGCTCTCAAATATATCTTCGAGCACTTGAAGATAGATTCGAGCACTCAAACCTTTCCAGTTAGACATTTTTTTATTTTTGTTTCTTCAACTTTTGTCTAAACTTATGCTGTGGTTTGAGATTGCTCCTAGGGTCATATATTGATCTTTAGATTCATCCTAGGTCTCACCATGGTCCAATAGACACATTATGAGCACCATTTGTTTGTTAGAAAAGTCCAAGTTGTCCTTTTACCTATTTTGGCATAGAGTACTTGATGTTAGTACATTTCTTGAAGTTCTTTTGATGAATGAACTTAAGTAGCTATTGGAACTTCAATTCTTGAGTTAATGTTTCTTATCAGAGTTACTCGTGCTTGGTCCTTAAGTCTTCACACTTTTATAACTTAGTTACATAGACCAATATCCTACTTCAACTCATCTAAACCTAGCATGAAATTGAAAAATACAAATGGACTTAACATTTGGCTGATGCTAAGAAGGTTATGCTTAAGTTTTTGCACATAAAGGACTTTTCTAAGCTTGGGAATCCCAAGAGCTTCAACAGTTCATTTTTCAACTATCTTGGTGGAGTTCCCATCTATGAAGGTAACACTACCTTCTTATTTCTCCTCAAATACGTAAACAGAGATATGTCACTAGTCATATGCCTTGAGCATCCACTATCTAGATATCATCTAGAGCAGCTCCTAACTCTAAGGGTTGTGCGGAACACTAGAAACTTTAGGTTTTCCTTTTGGACCCAAGTCTTTTTCACCTAAAATTGTTTGGGTTTTGAACCTTTTAGTTGTTCAAGATTCTTTTCTCTCACTGTTCAAGTTTTGAGTCCTTTTATGATATTAATTTTTCCTTAGTTTTCTTTCTCTTTTAAAACTTGAAAGTTTTTAACTTTTAAATCATTTAGCCTTTTCTTGCAATTAAACTTCATGAATCCCACCAATCCACAATAGTAACATGTGATTGTAAGACTCCTAGAAGTTGAGACATGTTACACAAATTTCTTTATGCTTTCCTTTCTTCTTCCCATTAGTTGAGGTACATAGACTTTGCCATGGGAAGTCAGCTATATAGAGGGGGCTCCTAGATGACCTTAACCATTTCAACATAGCTTGGTTTCTTCCTTGCAAATGTTGTCATGGATCTGGAAGGCTGTGCAGATGGATTTAGCCTTCTCTGTGTCTTTAACAAAGGCAATTTTTGCACCTTTCTATTGGTGAGAACATTCGACATGATAATCTGATATTTGCATCCAAGTCCCCTTCTATCACCACTCTTTTCCCATAGATAACATCCTTTCAAAATTTTCATTTCCTTAGGCAAGGAGATGTATTAACTTCTAATGCTCTTCTAAAGTTTTTACTTGTTATAACAATTCAATTGCATGTTCACTTAATTTAAAGCATGTAAGAGTAAATTCCTTATCATCTTCCTTTTCTTTGTGAATAATTATATTTTTCTCGTTAAGTTTCATTTCAAAGAAGATAATGTTGTCTTTTAGCTCTTGATTTTCTTTTATAAGCAATTCATTTTCTTAAGCTAATTGATCTTCTTTTTCAGGTTCTTGACTAGATACTAAACTCTCTAGTTTTTTAAAGTTCTTTCTTTTCTTTTCTAACTTTAGAATTAACCTTTTTCTAGTTCAACACTCTCATGGTAGATTTTGTTGAAAGCATTTTGAAGGTCCACCTTGCTTTTTTCTACTTCCCCGCTTTCACTTAGGGAACCCTCAAGTAATCCCTCAGTGAATACAACAAAAACTTTCACACTTGGTGATAATTCATCATCACTACTCATTGATTCCAAATTGGAATCATTTTTAAGCCCTCATCTCATGTGGCTTCTATGACCTTATTTTTTGCCTTGTTTTGTTGTTTATTAGCACAAGCAGTAGAGCAACACCCTTTCTCTTACTAATAGGTCTATATTTTAATTCAAAAGTTTGAATTGAACCTATTAGTTCCTCTAGCTTTATAGTGTTCATGTCTCTACTCTCTTCAATGGCCGTTACCTTAGGGTGAAATTTTTTGGGTGGTGACCTACATATTTGCCTTACTATTTTAGAGTCAGGAACTTATTCTCCAAGACCTCTCATAGAGTTTACAATGTCTTGGAGCTTAGTATGAAAAGCGATAAGCTGATTATCTTCTTCCATCTTAAGAATCTCAAAGTTAAAGGTAAGAATTTGAAGCTTGAATTGTTTTGCAATGCTTGTCCCTTCATGGGTGACCTCCAAGAGGATCCATGCTTCTTTAGCAGTCTCAAGACCACTAATTTGCCTAAACTGATCGTTGATCATTGCACAAACAATGGCATTCAGTGCTTTGAAATCCACACTATAGGTATGTCTATCAATCTTATCCCACTCCAATTCATCCTTGGTTGGTTTGGTATATCCATGAATGATGGAATTCCAAACACTCAAGTTTATAGCTCCAAGAAAAATGCTCATTCGAGCTTTCTAGTAGGCATAGTTTGCTCCATCAAAGAATGGTGGCATATTGGTCGAATATCCTTCATCCTTGGAGGCCATAAGGTGACTCTATGATCTAATCTTGGGATGTTAAGCCTTTACACGAGCAACCCACTCTAATACCAATTGAAATTCCCCCGCCATACCCTACTATAATCCTTGAGAGGGAGTATAACAACAACAAACAACCTTATCCCAACTATTTGGGGTTGGCTACACGAATCCTGTTGTACCATTCCCCTCTATTTAGGGCCATATCTATTGTTAAATTTTAAGTTTCCATGTATCTCCTTACTTCTTCAACCCAAGTCAATTTTAGCCTTCCTTTACCTTCAACTTGCATCGTCTCACTCTTCCTCACTAGCGCAGTCAATGGTCTTTGTTGCACATGACCATACCATCCTAATCGACTTTCCCTCCTTTTATCACCTACTAGTGCTACACCTAAACTCCAACGAATGGATCCATTCCTAATTCTATCCTTTCTAGTCTTGCCACTCATCCATCTCAACATCCTCATTTCAGCCACACTCATTTTATGTACTTGTCGTTTGTTTGGCTGCCCAACATTCTGCTCTATAAAACATGTCTGGTCTGGTCTTATAACTGTCCTATAAAATTTTTCCTTCAATTTTAATGGTATTCATTTATCACACAATACTTCATATGCACCTCTCCACTTTAGTAGAATTACTTTAGTCTCAATTAATTATATGATTTTTATGATGTACAATGTAAAAATTCCATAAAGTAAATGAGATAGGCAGACAATATGACAATCAAATACAAACACAACCATAGGAAACACAAATTTTATAGTGGTTCTGCACACTAGGTCTGCGTCCACTCTCTAAAATCTCATCACTAAGTTATGATTTTTATTAATAGTATTAACAAACTATTACAGATAAAATCATAGAATTGTTCACTCACTTCCACTTCCACTTCCACGAGAATCCTCTTGTTGTAAGTCTCACGGGTTCGGTGACTCCAGCGAAGGTCACAATACAAAAAGATATGAATCTCTAGGTCATGTGTCTCTCAATAAACATATTTTACTATAGTATCAAGACTTCAGTTTGGAGTAAAACCTCTTAAGAAGAAAGTTTGACTATTGTAGTGAATCTCGGATTAAAGCCTCTCAGTAGGCAGATGTGACAATGATCTCAATACTCCTTTTAAGTAGGTCTTTGTTAACAATTAAGTATGACTATTAACTCAATATAAAACCTCTTTCTCAAGAAAATTTAACTATAAGATCAACAATTTCTCTAAAGAAATAAATATAAAAATTACCTCTGATAAGCTCTATCTCTTAGAGCTTTTTTGAAGGTTTTCTAGGCCAGGAAACACTTAATTCACATGAGCTTTAGTGTTCCAATGAATAGAATGCGCGTGTGGCAAAGAACACTCTCTCTTGAAGAAGTTTACTAGTAGAAAAATCACTTAAAAGAGGCTTTTCTCCTCTAATAGAGCAATAACTCTTTTCAATCACAAAGACCGTTTCTCAAAAGATGAGATAACTTGTTAATAATGCTTAGCCTTCTTAACCCTAATTAGGGTACAAAGTTATTTATAGAAGAGTTAATCCTTGCATCTAACGGTCAGAAAATCCATTTTTTAGATTTTCTAGCAATTTTGTTTTCCATTTTTACCGCATCAAATTGGTCCAACTGGACTTGGATTGGTCCGACCTGGATTTGTCTAGGAGTTTTTTATCTGAGTTTTTGAGAAACCAAAAAACTCTTGGATCGGTCTAGCCTTACCCCGGATCGCTCTGAGTATTCTCTGTTTATCTAGAGAAGTACTCCCAAGAGCACCCAGATCGGTACACTTAAACTAGATCAGTTTGGCACCCCCTTAATCAGTTCAAAAATCTTGTTTTTCAATTTTTACTATATTATTTCATCATTTTTCAAGCAGGGACCAAAGAGGTTCTTCTTTAGGCTTAAGGTGAGGCCCAAACTAACCAACCTAGGTATGGTGTGGTCTCTAAAGCATACTTACCACCTTTACCAGTGATTTACCTATATAGTTTATGTAATGGCTTCAGATGCTCATCTAGTTGAATCAAGATCACTAGCCTTAGTCTTGTGTGGTCTCCTAGTCTTGAAGATCTTCAATATTGATCAAATTCCAAACTCAACCACCTAAACTCTATCATGACTCTTAACGTATTATAATGCACATATGTCATGACCTAGTCTATAACAACAGCATATATTTTGTCATGGAATGGAATTGAAAACATCAATACACTATAACATTTACACATTTGACTTTTGCAATTGGGGCAAAATTTATAGTTACGGAAGCTGATATTATCCAACTCTTTTCTTTTTTAAAATTGAGTATCCTTGAAAGTTTCTAGGATGTATCCTTTATCAAAGATGGCATAAATCTCTGATGAGAAATTTCGATAGAGTGGTCCTTAATCATGTGAGGCAAGTAAACTATGTAGTTCATGCCATAGAAATAATAGGTTTTAGATCCCAAGCTAGTAGTAGCACATGGTCTCATCTCCTTCCTCCTTGGAGAAAGTTGTTGATGATGCTATGAGTGCCGATTTTAGCATGGCAGGTAGATCCCTTTGAAAAGACTAACCCATTATGGGAAAGATCCTAAGAAGACCTATGATGTCTTGGATTTGCCACCAGCCTTTTACTGATGTGACTCGATATCAATTTAGAAAACAAAATAATTTTGAGTTTGAAAAGGGTTTGAAATATTAGACTCCATAGTGAACTGGTTAACTCATGAGATACCTAGGTTAGTGATTTGGTTAAGTGTCAATGAAGGCATTAGGCACCCCATCTCTTCCACTTTTATAGTTGCCTACTTTACTTGTTACAGTTTTTGATCAATTTAGTTTTATATTACTTAAGTTGTTAGACTCAAGTGGGTCAAACAATTGACACTATTGTTTTATCTTTAGACAAATCAGTCCTTTGAACCTGACCCATTATGTCCCATCATGCAACAGCACTATTGGTGATGCCTCCGGTTTAGTCAAGTTACGAACATGATGTATTCAAGAATTATACACGCATCTAATAGTGATACACCCTTCTCTTTTAAGTAAGGTCCTTTAGTTTTCTTCATAGATCTAGAAGGGATATCTCCCATATGCAACAACACTTGCTTAAGCCCTTTTTGGATATTATGACTAAGGACTCTTTCCTTAAAGTTTATTATATAGTTTTTCCATTCTACTCTTGAACCGAAAGTGTACAGTTATATTATATTTTCCCTATTAACTAGCGAGCATGCATGATCTTGTGTCTTTCCCTACTAGTAGTGGTTTGTGAACTATTGCTGATATTGAAGAAATCAAGTTATCTAAAGGGTTGGTGAAGAGTTAAATCATCCACCTGATATGAAATTAAATAGAATTGAAAGAAAAGTAACTAAATAAATCAAGAGACTTACTTTGTGCAGCTATCCCAACTTGATGCAAAGTCTACAGCTGATATTTAACTCCTCAATAAATTCCTTAATATTAGGCAGCAAACATGATTTCTTAATTTACTTAATATTAAGGAATTTATTGATGTGGAGCGATTGCCTAATATTAAATCACTTTAGGACTCCAATCGCTCCAGTCGCAGATCAATAAATTCCTTAATATTAGGCATCAACCATGCAGCAATTGGAGCCCTAAAGGGATTCTAAATCTAGTCACTGTTCATTCCATAAATATCCCAAACTCTACATGTTGAGTAGGCTTTTCACAATACTCTCTCTCTCTCTTTCTTGCAAGCACTCAAACCTCTCTAGTGAACTTTGCACATGGCTGCACCCAAGTACCTACACACTTCCAATCTTCAAGATTTCTCACGTTCATGCTTATGTACTCCATTAAACCCCTGCTGGGTTTAAGGAAGATATCACAAGCTCAAGGATAAGGGAATATGGCCACAGCTAAGTAAGTTTTAAGGCTGCTTGTATTGTATCTTAATGCAAAGAGTATTAAGGTGTGTTAATGGCTGTTAATACTAGCCTACATATTAATGAAAATATTCATTATCTTCCTCTCTTTTCTTTTATTATGCATATTTGCTTGGTTTACAATTCATGAAATAAGAATTAATCAGAGGTTTGCTGCCATAACAATGGTTGACATAATTAACAAATCTTTCAAGGAAGATTTGGAGTGAAAGTCCACACTACAAAATAAAAAACCAATCTCTAAAACCAAGTAATTTCACATCAGTGTTTCAGCCTTAAGGCAATGGAATTTGGTGTTACATACGCTTACCTAATCACATGGTTGGGCAGTAAACTTCATCATGTTTGACACATCATATCAAACCCTACATGTCCATATATACATGGATGAAGCATTCAATCACACATATGTAGCAGACACACTATAGGCTAATGCAATCTGCAACACCTTGTCTTTGACCAACACCTTGTCTTTGACCCTCTTCTTTTTTTAACAGGAACAGATGGGGAAAGATCAATGGTTTTTGTGCCATGTTGACAAAAGTGGTGTTGGTCTTGAAGAAATAGGAAAGGGAATTAGAGAGGTCTAGGGTTGGGTGGAAGATGAGGCAGGATTAGGATATGATTCAGGAAAAAGGAGAGGACAAGAGAGAGGAAGTGAGGTGATTTATGGAGCTTCCCTGAGAAAATGTAAAGTAGTGGATAAAAGAGATGGGAAAAGCTATGCCAAACAATAAAAATCTCCTAAGTCTAGGGACGAAGAAAAAACATGATTAGGCAACTCCTTGTTAGGGGTGTCAACAAGTCGAGCTTTGCCAAGCTTAGCTCAAGCTTGTTACAAAAGGATTAGGCTCATGCATGGCTCAGGCTTGCCATAAGCCTAAGAACAAAGCTCGGCTCAGCTCACCAAATTCAAACTTAATCTAACAAATGGTGAGTAGGCGTTAAAAGTGTCAAAAAATGCCCAATTCAAAAAGTAAGCACCTAAAAAAGGGAACCAAATTGAAAAACACACCATAAAACATCAAAAAGGTGTCTAGTTAAAAAAGTAGGCACCCAAGAAGGGCACCAAATTCAAAACATGTCATGTCTTAATCTATGTGGACATTACACCACTAGTCACTCATTTTGGTCATAGAACATTTGCTCCAACAAAAGCAATTTTATAACTAAGTACAACTAAAGCATTTTTATGATTGACATAATGTCTCATGCAATAAAAGCTATTTCTATAATAAAAGTTTACTTTTTACTATTTATTTATTTAAATAAAATTATTATTTTATTTTGATATAGTAGAATGATGTTATGGCACGACACGATGATTATTCAAATTAATACACAGGTATTGTTATTGTATATAAACAAGTTGAGCCTAATATAGCTTGGCTCAGCTCACTTAGCTAAATGAGCTCAATTACATGCTTAGACTGTACTCATAATGAGTTGATTTCTAAGTCTAGCTAGGCTCATTGACAACCCTACTCCCCATGCTCCAGAATCAAAGAATGGGTAGGAGGGGTCAAGAAAGATTCCAATTCGTCCAGCTAAGAAATTTCTTATGGGTTTCATTTATTAGGTTTTTTCTACTCCCTTAACCCTGAACCTTTGTGGGTTTTTATTGGGTATAGGTATAGGTTTCATCACAAGAAACAAAAGGTCTAGGGTAAAAGGG
>JAOXJP010019894.1:0-17347 GCA_025762735.1 Platanus orientalis | reverse complement strand
CCATAGTCTATATAATCCATTAATTTATGATGTAAACCCTCAAAGGAATTCATAAATAATATATAGCATTGACCCTCCAAGGTCCCATCGCTTTTTAGAGAAAGTCACCCAAAATCTCTCCTTAAGTCCTTCAGTTTGTAAACTTTGTCCAGAATAGGGGCAAAGAATACAGAAATGTGACGTTGCTCGTTTAAGATGACGACAACATTTCAGATCAATTCATAGTCTATGTACCCTGGCAATTTATGATGTAAACCCTCAAAAGTATTCATAAATGGTACATAGCATAGACCCTCCAAGGTCCCACAACTTTTCTAGAGAGAGCTTCCTAAAATCTCTCCATGAGTCTTTTCATTTATAACTTTTGTCCAGAATAAGGGCAAAAGATACAGTCTATTCCATAATTTATGAAGGATATGATGCTTGTACCCTTGTCCAGAATAGGGACAAATGATGCAATCAACTCCATAAACTATGAAATATTTGTTTATTATAACTATTGTCCAAACCAAGGACAAAAGTTATAATTCACTGCAAAACTTATGAGAATTCCATAAAGAAAAATCTTTGTCCAAACACAAGAGAAAATAATACAATTATCTTATATGGATATGTATCACAATAGATACATAAGCAAAAATAAACAAGGCATGACTCTTAGCCATAGAAACCAGCAAATCCGTCATTTCAACAAATAATAATTGGGAAAAGTCATTTAGTAAGAAGAAGACAACAAAACATACAATAAACAACGAGCCAGAAATAAAGACAAATGTTAATATCGTCATATTGATTTGCATGAATTTTCTATTTTTGTATGATCGGGTTTCAACAAAGTTTTCCACAAGTTTTTAGCAATTGCACTCTATGTTGACGACTTACATGTCTCCCGACATAGTGCTTATGCTAATAGTAATATAACTAAAGGTAAAAGAAGTATCAATAACTTAAGTATAACTCATGGATAGACGTCATCTTTCAAAAAGATAAAGAATCTTTCGATATGCTAATACCCAATTTCAAATATTTAAAAAATACATGATTCATTTAAAAAAAAATTTACAAAAGGTTGATTGAATAAATTCTTTATCCAAGAAGGCATTTCAAAAAGACAAGATATTTACAAAAAAAAAACCCTCAATTCAAAGAGGTTAGACCAATTTTAGCCCTCTCGTTTACCCACCAAATATAGTTCTAGGTTTGCCAAAAATAGGCCACCTAATATCCTTGAGTTACACAAAAGAGAAAATAATAACTTCCACCAAGTCAAAATTTAGGGGCTTCTTTCCTTTGCTATGCATGGTTGTGCCACGCATACAAAAGGGGGGCATCTATCATGACCCAAATTTTGACTCGGGTCAATAAATGGAGTCAGATGGGTTCATTAAAGCATGGGATAGAACCAAAATCTAGATACCCCTGAGCCTTAGATAGACAGTCATTCTCAATGGATATTCTGGTTACAAACACAATAACGTAATCTGAATTCTATCCACAAGATAACTCAAGCTGAACCCTAAAGACATTCTGGGATTCTGAAAATCCAAATTGTTATTTCACCAGCTCTAGAATCTGACAACCTTCATAAGCCTTCTTACATCAAAGCATCAAAATGCTGTCAAAGTACCATTTTACCCTTATACCCTTAGAAATCCCAATAAATTCCAATTGGAGTCATTTTTCCAAAATTCTCTCTATAGTAGAGACATCTTAGATTTTTGACCTTTATAAGCCTTCTCACACTAAAGGATCAAAAGGATGGCAAATTACCATTTTACCCCTATGCCCTAGAGATTCCAATTAAAGCCTATTTGAACTCATTCTCTTCAAAACATTCAAAAATTCCCTCTATAGTGAAGACATTTGGGATTTGCCAACCCTTATAAGCCTTCCCACATGGAAGCATTAAAGGACTAAAAAATTACCATTTTACCCCTACACTTCTAAAAATCTCAAACTCTGGGCTATGAAGCCTATTTTCTCTAGGATTCTCTGGCCTTCATAAGCCTTCCCACATTGAAGCACAAAAGGCTGAGAAAATTACCATTTTGCCCCCACATCCCCAAAATACACCATTTCTCTATAAAATTGGATCCTCAGTAAATCCCTAAAGGACCGACACAAATTGGAAACTCAGCTAGTCAATAGCCTCATCCTGGTACGACCAAAATCTCCCTGAGGAAAATCACAAGAGGCCCAATCCCCCAAATCACCCCGTTTTCTCCTAAAATACAACCAAATCACTTCTATCAGCCATGAACACTCGGTGAACCTCTGAGAATTCTTTGGAAATTTGAATCCCTTGAGGTCAGGCTCATGTTTTCATATTTTTTGATATCTTCGATAAACACCCTGATAGATAAGTTTATCCACAGACTCAACACAGCTCAATGACCTAGTTCTTCACAAATCCAGGGTATATTTTTTGGTCAAGTGACCTTTCTTTGAAAATCTCCCAGAAATTCACCGGGAATTAGATTGCCTGCTAGTCAGGCCCTGTGGACTCGTAGTTTCAAGATCCAAACAATCATGGTCATCATTGTACCCCATTCCAATCTAGGAAAATCCTATCTCAAATCTGCAGAAAATTTGGTGTGGGACAATTCAGGGTTTCAGACATAACTTTTGACTCAGGTATGAGATTCACGAATAGTTAGAGCCCATGCCTCACAAACCATAAGAGCTATCTTTCATATGAATATTTCAAAAAATAATTTTACTATTTTGCCCCTCCCTCATAAGTACGAGTCATTCTAGGGTAATTCAGAGTAAGTTTTGACCTACTTACCCTACTCCATATCTGATTCCGGTAGTTATGTTGCGACTAGAATATCCAGGAGATGAAAAAACCATATAAGCCTTGAGAAATTTGGAGTTATAAAACATAAAAAGTAAACCCAAACAGTAAAGGAAAAAATCTGAAAAAAATAATCATTTCTTTTTTCAAAAAATCTCATTTTTACCCAAAATGCCCCCAAAACAACTTTTAAACCTACACCCCTCATTTTGGAATATTCCAATGAAGGGTGAAGAGCCTAGGACTACCACCCTGACCTTTACACCCTCTCATGGGTCCCATCACCCCTCTCACCTCCTCACTCCCACCATATACATGGCAAAGGATCCCACCATCTCTCCCATCTCCTCACCCCATCCAACCACCTCAACCCCCTTCTAAAAGCTTCCACCAGCCTCCACTCACCCCACCTCCTTACCCTGGTCAAGGACCTCACCCCCCCTTTCTAGAACCCATACACCTCACCCCTTCCCCTTCACTCATCCTTCCTTCTTACCCCATCCAACCACCTCACCCTTATCTCATTCCACTCCCTCACTGCCACCTCACCCTCCTTTGGTCCCCACTTATAAACCCTCCCCCTTAATTCATTGGGAAGGAGGAGAAGAAAAATCCAAAAAAGAAAAAAGAGAGAAAGAAGGAAAGAAAAGAAAGAGAAAGAAAGAAAAAAGAGAGAAAGGAAGAAGAAGGAGACCACACAGCCAGGTTGGTCCCCCTCCCCCTTCCCTCTTCATGCTTTTAGTAGGCCCCTATGTTGTAATGACCCCATGCATTTACCCAATTTGTCAACCTTTTAGTGAATTATAGAGGAGACAATTTGTCTCCCCTTTTACTACTTTTATTGGCACATTTAATGGGAAAGCTACTCTTCTCCCACAAGGAGGAATGAGGTGTTGTGATTTGGGCTATACATCACCAACTCCCTGACCCACAAACTTGCTAAGTTTGGGGCCAAGCGGATGTCATTTTACTCCAAAAGTGGGCCCATCTTTCTCACCAAAATAGTGTATTCACACACTGTATAAAAGGAGTCAACCCTAGTGTCATATTTTTCATTCTCTCTAAGAAATGAATTCGGACTTGTTTCTTTTTCTGTTGTTTAGTTACTAATTTAGACATTCAGTTAAATTTTTGTGAGCCTTTTTATCATGTTTTTTCATTTTTTTATTATTTATTTCCAAATATATTCCCTACTATCCAAAATCTATTTTTAGTAAGTTAACTATCTTGTTTATATCATAACTTTGCATAAATATGGAATTTAAGTCTCAAATTTAAACTGAGAGTGTATGACCCAACCCATGACTTCCCCACCAAATTTGGGCCCAATCTCCTTTATAAATTTTGAGGAATGGGTCCCACAACCCTGCTTTCATTCTGGACTCTATGCTAAAAGCACAACACCCACCCTTTTGGAAAAATCTAAAAGGGGCCCCACCTTGTCAGAGGTTTCTCTAAGGTAACCACCCACCTCCCTGAAAAGCCCCATGATCAGCATACCTCAGACAATGGCTCAAAAATCTAGAAATCAGCTACTGGATTTTTGAAAAATACACAGTACACCTAGTCTTTCATTTTGTGAAAGATCAGGTGTACATATAGTTCATGCATACCTTGATTATTCAGGCGTACTAGAGTGGAAAATTTCCAGCTGTCCTTAAATATTTTGTTAACTCACAAAGACCTTCTCACCTTTAAAAACCCTTTCATTAAAAGTACCAACCCTATTGATGTGTCATAGAGATTAAGTGGGGACCATTTGGGTTGATCAGGCATACCTTTATTTCAGGCGTACCCTGATAATTTAGGCATATCTATTTAGAATGATGCCTCTTTTTGTCCCTAGGTGTTTGATGGTTCACAATAACCTATTGACATGTAAAACCACCAGAACATACTTCATGAATAAATTCCAGAATCTAGAATTTATTTCAAAGGTCAAGTAGGACCTATCCCAGGTAGTACACCTGAACTTTCACTGTGAAAGATCAGGCGTATGCTTGAAGGATCAGGCATACTGAGAGAAAATCCCAGTTTTGCCCCTATTGAGCAAATAGGGAATAATTAAAGGTTGATTGTCTCTTAAAGCGTACTGAACTTTGATCTAAACCTTGATGACCCTAAAACCTACCTTTGTTAATAAATTAAGCTTGCAAAATTCAATTTTGAGGTGTATGCCTGAATTCAAATTTGAAATTAAGTTCAGGCGTACTAAATAAAGTTCAAGCACACTGACACATAACAAAATTAATTAATAAAAAATCTTCTTGAATTTTTACTATTTAATGAAATCCAGATATTTCTAGGTCAGAGGAGCCACCTTAAAAGGGTGGGTAATTGGGGTGCCTCACACCTTCCCCAATTGCAATCAAATGGCTTACCAAAATCCCTAGAACCCAGACCAATCCAAGAGTCAATCCCTAGGTCCAAGTGCCTAGGCCTGGGCCCTAAAAAGCCCTTGATCCTCCTTTCTAGGGGGAAAAAAGGCAGGTGTCCAACCCTGCTTATAAAAACCTGAGTTGGTGGCAACTCCAAACCAAAGCCTAGAGGCCGACCCGAGTTGGCTGGGCACAGTACTCCCCCAAAGTGGGGCGGGCAGACCACCCGGTCTTTCCGCAATGCCCACAAAATGGCGACTCCGTTGGGGAGTCAATGTTTAACCTTTGAATAGGAAATACTTAAATTTCATTAAATATTCTTTTGTTTATATTTCATTTCTTTATATAAAACATGTGTTCACATAGATCATAAAGCATATCATTAGTTAGTAGGATATACTTGCATCTGAACCATATCAAACTTGTATCTTAGGATAGAAGACATGCTCACATTAGTTTTAGGTCAGTTTGAATTAGTTAGTAGGATCAAAGTTCCCATTTAAACAAATTATTTAGCGTGGTTGGGCCGAGTAACCTAACCTAGTCACTATTCCCAAGATCCGAGCAATCGAAGAGGTGTTTAGACTAGGAAGCCTTATAGAATCTCTCTAAATAAAAAAATTTCATGCATACATTCATTTTAAAGTTATTTAGGCTATACTTGGATAGCTTAGAGGGCTAGAAATAGGACTTGTTTGCCTTTGTGTTCTACTTGACTACGTACATGGGTTACTATTAGAACTAATGATTTATGTCCAATCTTTTTTTTTTAATTATTATTATTTTCATAGATATTTAGAACATTTTCTGGATTTCTGTATATAATTAATCTTTTCATCATACACTACAAACCATAAAAATTGAATAAACAAAGAACCTTTCAATTTTATTTCATCTCCTTTTTTACAAAAATTACATGTTTGCTCAAAAAAAATATACACAAATCCCTAGCTTATAGGGTTCCCTTCACCTCTCTCTGTCATCCGACTCAACCACCCCTTCGAAGGTCTCTGACCTGCTTGCTTCCTTTTGTAGGTCGTATTTGTCCCCAAACTTTGCTCACCTCCTGGTGTAGCCTCCCCTTTCCCCTTGTACTGGGGAAGTGTTGTCTCTGCCACTGACAAATCTCCCTCCTCTCCTTTATCTTGGGGAAATGCTGCCTCTATAGCAGAAATATCAGACACGACCTCTATTTCGACCCCTACGGAAATGGAGGCATCCTTGGCAACCTCAGAATCTACACCAATCCTAGTCTCAACCGGCACACTCTCAGTGCGCTCTAAGCTCGCTGCTGCGACTGCCTTAGCACTCATATGTTCATGGCTGGTCCTCTTCTTCTTCTTACCTCGAGAATAACCCCCCAATTGAAATCAATACCAACAAATAAATTGGAAATCAGAAAATAAGTCAAAAAACAAGAAAACAAAAATAAACCAATAAAAATAATTAAGAAAAGAAAAAAAGAAACCTCAATAATGCAGGCTCTGTATCTCCTCTACTAAGAAGTGAGCTCCTCTCCCATATCATGGCATACTTACCTCATCAAGGCATGAGACTGAGCTAACATCTCAAGAGCCCCCATGAAAGCTTCTCAAGGTACCTAAAATAAAGAAGAGAGAAAAGATAAGAAAAAAGAGACTCAAAAAAATAAATAACAATAAAATAAAAAAATACCTAGGCCACTGAAGGGGGAGGAACCCAATCCTCTGGTACTGTACTATCTAGGAGGGGTAGCTCCTGTACCTCACCCCTTGCGTCGGTCACTGCAACCATCGTAGAAAGCATCCCCAACAAACTCTCAGTCGATGCTCCCCCGCTCGGAGCTCTCCTTTTCCTTCCTCTCCTCTCAGGAGCTAGGACTTTTGCACCTTGAGGCATAACCCCAGGTTGGTCAATCATGCCAGCACTAGCCTATCCAAATAAAAAATAATAATTAAAATAAAAATATATTACAACAACAAACAAACAAAGTAAAATGAACTACTAGAATATACCTCTCCCTCAACTAGACCTCCCAAGGGTCTGCAAGTCTAAGTGGCCCACCACTCAGAATAGTCCATATCAGGAACCAAGTAGGCATTGATGGGCTCGCCCACTTTCCCCATGCCTAAAGCCCCCTCTGACTCAATCACTCAGGTAGGAGAACTATGAACTACAAACCTTTTGGGGAGGATATCTACCTATAACACATCTCCTCCAAATACCACTCCACCCCTCTAGGGGCCAACAGAATCACCCTAGACATTGACCAGTCTAAGGCCACCTGGATTCTTGAGCCAAGTCCCCACTTAACCCCCAAGCTGCCCAAGGAGCCTAAGTAATCTACAAACAAAGTAAACATTATTAAAACATAAATAAAAAACAACACAATAATAAATCATTAACTAATTAAACCTTACCTGGGTAGCAGTAATTTGGTCTAGGTCTCTCCTAAACACAAAAATGAACTTTCGTGCCTTTGGTCGAGTGTTAGAGGTCTTCCACCTCTCAACACAAGGCACGGGAAATAGATCTCTCCCCTTTCTGTGAGGAGCCAACAGGGTAAACCTCTCATAACACCTCACCTGCAAAAGAAACAATATACACATTAATCAAACTAACTACGACAAAAAAAAAGTTAAAAAGAAATAACACAATGATAAAAAAATGCAAGTTTTTTACCTCCCATAGAAAGTGAAGGCCGAGGAACACAACTTTCTCCCTGTTGGCAACCTCACTCATATTGGAGTACATCCACCCAAGGGTGGATCTACCCCAACCATAGGTGTTGACCTTGGACAAGTCATCCAAGGCAGGGAGAAAGTTAAAGAAAATCCGGTCTCTTTTTCCACTAAAGACGGATCGGGTAGACATATAAAGGAGAAAGGCTTGGACCGAGTAATCTATTTCCACCTCTGAACTGGAATCTATAGCCCATATATACTCCTTCTCAAACCATGAGGGCAAAAATCCTCTGAACCCTCTGTCGTAAGATATAGGTTGTGGCTCTAAACGCCTCGTAACCATCTCCTGAGAAGGAACCAACTCATAGGGAGGAGGGTCGCCCCCCATAGGTAGACTGGTCATCATGTAGAAATTTGTTGCGGGCAACCCTATCTCCCCCATAGGCAGGTGAAAGGTACGTGTAATAGGAGACCACCTCTCCGCCAATGCCACGAGCAAAGCTTTATCCGCCTTCAATAGCAGAATACTCAAGAATGGTTCAAACCCCATCTCCTTATCCTTGGTCTTCACCTTCTTGAAAAGACGTCCCCACATCATGAGGACCCTAGACCAAGACCTATGGGTCTGTGCACCTTCCTTGACCTATGAAGAATAAACAAACAAATAGAAAAAGAAGTAAGTTTTTTATTTAAAAAAAAACAACTAAATTCTGCTGAGTTATTGGCATACATCTGAATTCATGGTACGCCTAAATTACCATATACGCTTGAATTTAAACTCATGTTAAATTCAGGCGTACTAGGTAAACCTAGACAACATGAGTAGTTTAGGCATACTCCTCCCAAGATACAACAAAACCAACAAAAATAAATAAAAGAAATCCCTAAGAAATAAAAAAATCCAACACATAACAACAAACAAAGGATTACAAATTGAAATCAAAATCAAAATCAAGGGTTTACCTCATCATTGGCTAAGTTTTTCCACAAAGCCTTTTCATGAGAAGGAAGGAGGGGATAAGTCCATGTTGACCCGCTATCTTCACTCATCTTGTTGAAGAAATTAGGAGAAGGAAATCCTTTCTTAGGTTGAATTTTCCCTCACATAAACCAGTTCAAAATATAAAAACAAAAGAGGGCATTTCAGGTGTTTTATTAAAACACAGGTGTATAGTATGCCTGAATTTTAATTGACAACAAAGATCAAGCATACCAACATAGCCTTTTAAAAAAAAAAAACAAAAACACAGAAAAAAGAAAAAGAAATCCTCACTTAAAAAAAATAAAACAAAAAAGGGTTACTAATTCCTTTGTTTATTTCGCAAAAATGGATCCTAGACCCCCTGTTTGGAGCCATTTGCTAGCACTCCCATCAAATTCACGTATGTGCTCATCTCACTCCCACCAGAAGAGCAAGCCATTGGGCTGATCAAAGCCGACTTGAGACTATTTTGTCAGTATCCCATGATCGTCTTGACTGGCCTCTCCTAGAAGCAATCGTATCTTTCTGGGACCCAATAGCTATGGTTTTTCTCTTTGGAAAACATGAGCTGACTTCCACCATTGAAGAATTAGAGTCTTTTCTAGACCTAAAGCATTGTTATCGCACCAACGTGATCTTCCCCACACACAAAAGTAGCTACTTCAAAGATTTCTAATCTACCCTCAATGTGTTAAAGAATTTTCTACCTGGAGAGACTTCAGGTGATTATCTTCACTACCTTTTTGACCTCTTATTAGATTGAGGTTGGAAAAAAGTTGGAGATTTCTCAAACTTGACCAAGTACAGAGCTTTCACATTAACAGTCTTGGGTCAACTCTTTTTATCTCGTAGCCAACATCATATCAGCAGAGTTTTGTGTAGCATTCTCGAACAACTGTTTGAGGGAAAGACATTGCCCCTATGATCATTACAGAAATCATATCCAGTCTATCCCATTGTGCTCATCACTGTAAAGGTCAATTATATGGTTGCCCAGCTTTTCTACAAGTTTGGCTTCGTGGACATATCTCCTCATTGCCTTCATCTATTCCCCATCAGGTCACCTCCATTCCAACTCCTTCAAGGAAGAAAACAATGATAGTCTATCAAGGAGTTCTGGCTAATCTACCCACCAAACATATCATTTGGAGAGCCAAATGGCATAAAACTCATTACCCACATTTGTTCTCAGAGAACCGCACATACATTATCCTTACAGGGCTATACCAAAGTATGCCCTATGTACCAATTCGGGTGCTCTGCCAGTTCACTCTCTATCAAGACCTATTTAATTTTTCCACCATCTATGAAGACGTCTGCAAACTTGATTAGAAGACACTTCATTCAGTCTAGTCTTAATTAACTGCCCTTTGGGATAGTTCGCATACTTGAGCATTGAGGCATCTGCCCTTGGTATCTACCAAGACACCTGAGATGTCACCTCCTTATGATTTATGGATTCATAACCTCATATCTGCATAGTCATCACGTTCAGCCGCCAATCATCTAAATAAGAAAATCCGATCAAAACAACCCTCCACCTTACAAGGTGGACCATCTCAGATAGAAGTAAGGTTGAAACAAGCCCTCCGAGACCTAGCAAATGAGCAGGCCCTACATAATCAGACATGTGCATCCCTTGAGACTACCCATACTACCATCAAGACTGTTTAGGCATCCCTTGAGGTCAAATTCACTCTCCGAGCTAAGGCCGAGGTCTTAAGAGATACTCATCAGGAAGCAAACAACACCCTGACTGAGCTTGTCAACAACTTGAGAGGGGAACTCAATGATGTGAGGACTTCCAACACCGATCTAGACACTAAGATGTCACAACAACACTATAGTCTTCCTACAAACTCATTGGAGACTAGAATGAGTTCAAAATTTGTGAAAACAGATCTTCTCTTTGGGTTATGAACCAGTCGAAGCTCCACCACCACCTCCCATAGTCCCAGGGCTGTAGACTATGCATTTACTTTTCTTGATTTATGTAAAAGGTCGGTGTACCTTGGTTTGTAATAGTTAATCTACTTTGTTTGCAATTGCTCCTAATATATATGTAAGAAAGAAGTTTTGTTATGTTTTCAAAATTTTAACTCAATAGTTGGACATGAATGCACTTGTATGATCTATCGTTTGTCTAAATATTTCTAGCTTAAATATATACAAAATTCATGGCTCTAAGTGATAATAATGTTCTAGCCAGTAAAATAGTACCTCCCGAGACTTGATTGCAGAAGAAGAAGGCATAGTCTTGCATCACCATGGTAGGAGAAACTCCACAGACAACCAACATTCCCTTTCCACAATTCCTGAGAGTTCAACTATAACTCCTCCCCATTCTCAGGTTGATCCTGGTGATCAACTAACACCACGGCAAAAAGCTGAACTAGAAAGGTTGTTGGAAACCTTCATGATCAAACATGGAGCATCTTCCTCAACCTTTTTACAAATTCCCCTACTAACATAAGTTCAAACATCTGTCCCTCCCCAAAAGTCAGGGACAAACCTCCACAGAATTCAAGAAGGTACTTCATGAGTACCTGAACACCATCGGAGGTCCCCAAAATCCTCCCTAAAGCTAGTATCTATCCCTCAAGTCTTTGTTGAGACAATCCAAAAACTTGAATTTCTTTGGGTCCTAGGGAAAGTCACCAATTTTCACCACAACCCCAACCTTATTACCACCGAATTTCAAGACCTGGAAGAACAATACAAGATAGGGCATCAAAATAAAAAGGGAAAGGAAATCTCAGTTTCTTCACATTCCGACCAGATTGAGGTCAGACTAGTGAAAATGGCCAGTAAAATTGAACTCTTAAAAGGGGGCAGTTCCCGTTAAACATGGACTTCGAAGACTTATGTTTATACCCAAGGGGTGACTTGCTAGGTAACTTCCAAATTCCTGACATGGAGAAATATGATGGCACCGGTTGTCCCAAAATGCACCTGAGAATGTATTGTAATGCCATGTTGTAGTGGGGCCGAGATGATAGAGTTTTGGTTCAAATGTTTCCCAGAAGCTTGGAGAAAGATGCAACCAAGTGGTTCACAGGTCACGACAAAAGAGATATAGGTACTTATAGAACTTTGACGAGGGCCTTTCTTGATCATTTTCAGTTCAATCTGGAGATGTTACCTACCCAAGAAGAAATTGAGGGGATGCACCCTCATGACAATGAAGGAATCAGAGATTATGCCTACCAATGGGGACAAAGGATTGCTAATTTTGAAACACCCAATGTTAGAGGAGGATATGATCTCTACCTTCCTAAGAACCTTGGGCCCAACATACCAACTGATGCTTCTTATTGCTTCTAGTTACAACTTTTTTGAAGTTATTAACAAAACCACCCGTGTCTAGTTAGCCACCAAGGCAGGTTTGATTACAGAAGTAGCCACGGTTCCCCCAAGTATAGGTCGAACGGTCCCCTGAAAAGCCACAGTAACTAGCCCAGATAGCAATGTTGTGAAGACCATCGAAATTCTACAACCCGCTCAAAGTAGTGGATACCACCATCAATAAGTAGTAAACTTCCTGACCATGGTACGACTCCCCATGGAAGCACAGTCGAACCCGCAACCTAAATTCATGTCTATCCCATTCGAGGATAAAAAGAAAAGAAGATTCACCCTTATACCTTATTCATATAAATATGTCATGGACTATCTTATGAATAAGGGGCTCCTACAGTTTTTAGAGCCAAGACCCCCTCCTAACCCATTACCCCCCAGATATGATGCTAGTGAGCACTGCCCATTTCATCAAGCACCGAGTCATCCTATAAATCAGTGCTTCATCCTGAAGCATTATATCCAAGACCTCATAAAGGAAGGAAAATATCTTTTGGTCCCCCATCAAACAACCCACCCAACTCCAGCATCCTTTAGAACCCTCTCCCATCCCATCCATTATCTAAGGGAACCAATATAATAGGGGTAGAGAGTCAAAATTTCAACCCGGCAAGCTTCATCACTAGAATTGGTGATAATGAACCTGTTATAATCCTCCCAGAAGAAGACCATGTGCTTTACCTAATCCCTGTTGACTCCACCGACCTCAGCACAGAGGAAATCTTGGCTCTGTGGGGAACTCCAGAAGAAGAACCCCTTTCATTACTCCCACCTGACAATAAGCTAGAAGCACTCATCATGGCCGAACCCTTAACCTATGACTCTCCACATACCCAAACCTACTACATTCCTCCTCCACCCTTATAACCATCCCCACCATCTTTCTATACCTTTCCTCCACTTATGTCTTATCAACCAACATCAACAAACATACCTTCCATTGTAAACATTCCCCCACCACCTACAAAACCATATGAATATAGTAGGGTCCCTTACCATTATGAGGAGGGAGTAGGTGAATCACACCCGAGTCTATCAGTAGACGAGGTGCAAACCTCATTGGTCTCATTACCTAATCAGGCAGAATCATGGAACCAACCATCACAAATTTACGTCAAGATTCTGCCCAAGGGAAAGGGAAAGCAGGGTTGGGGCCAGAGAAGAAAGAACAACAAGAAGAAGCAGAACAAGAGTTAATGGAACAGATAGTGATTAGAGAAGAAGAAGAAAAAAAAAAAAGAAAATGAAGTATTTGAGGCTGCAATCCGTATGTCCCATCTATTCCTAGTAGAACAGTTAACCAAAACCCAAGCCAACATTTCTATCTTGGGGCTTTTTGTTACGTCTGCTCCCCACAGGTATAGGTTCCTGAACATCTTCAGGAAGACCTTTATAAATGCTTCAATAAATCCAGATTGATTAGAGAACATGGTGGGAAGAGTGGCTGTCCCTCGAGTTATCACCTTTATAGAAGAAGAAATTCCTAAAGGGAATGTGCATAAGAGAGCCTTGAACATCTTGGTTCACCATCAAGACATGTGTATCCCTTTAATCTTGGTGGACAATGGGTCTGCATTGAACATATACACCACAGCTACCTTGGAATCACTTTCAATCCCAGTGCAAAGTCTCCATCTGAATTCATGTGACATCAAAGCCTTTGACAACAGTATAAGACAAGCCCAAGGAGAAACTGATATACCCCTCATCATGGAGGAGAGAATGTTCAATGTCTATTTTCAAGTGCTCGACATTCCATCATCATTCACTATGCTGCTAGGTAGACCTTAGATCCACCAAGTCAGAGTTGTACCTTCTTCCCTTCATCAGAAAGTTAAGTTCATTATAGGGGATGAGGTAGTAACTTTGTCAGTAGATCAGGATGTTCTGACCAAGGCTGGTAAAAGGGTATTGCAAGTATAAAATCTCCAAACACCAAAGACCTACATGTCTTACCAATTTGAAATGGTTTGTTACCAAAGAAGAGGCAGCAGAGCAGAAAAAGAAATATGAGATCCTTCCCCAAAGCTCAAAATGATGACCAAAATGAGGTTCAATCCAGATAAAGGTTTAGGTAAACATCTTCAAGGCAGAAAGTAACCGATGCAAGCAGTCCGTAAACACTCTCGGACTATCCTCGGTTTCCAACCACAGCTCAAACACTAGGGCAAGAAGCAGAAAAGAGTCAGTTTCAAGGTCCTTGAGAAAACCACTATAGTCCCAGAATGTTCAGATGATCTTAGGTTTGAGGAAACCCAAGACCTCATTCCCCCATGGGTAACACTAGAAATGAGCCTAGAAAATTCATGTGAAATAACTCCCCTATTCATCCCTCCCCCTGAGAACTTCAAACCGTCAATCAACCAAAACCAAGTCAAAGTATTTTTTCCACCCCCAGAATGTTCTAGTATGTGTCAGCACATTCCTTCTTTTAGCAATTTGCTATCTGTCTCTGAGATTGGCGAGAGTTCTACTCCCGTCACCTTAGAAAATAGGGAAGACAATATGATTTCCTTAAGTCTACTTTCCTTGTTGTGTGATGTCAAGGAGGCACTTCAACAGATAATTTCCAATGGAGAGTTGGACTTAAATGAGATTGACCTCACCCAGGTCAACCAGCCCGAAGATGGAATCCTGTCAAACACCGAAAAACAACTCAAGCTTATGGAAGAAGACTCAAAGTTGGACCAGGTTGGTTATTAAAGATCAGCACCGTGAAGCATAGTCGTTACTCTTTTTGCATATAGTTTCAGTTTTTTCTTTTTCACCTTGTAAAAAAGAACTACATATGACTTGATCCCTACTGACTCAAATGTCAAAGCATTCTACTAATGCAAATGTAAAGGGTATGTAGGCAACCTAAGACACAACTTTAGGTCCAGTCATCTTTCAAAAACCTTTATTTTCCACTTTTGTTTATAACCCTTGTAAATAAGAACTACATGTGACTTGATCCTTACAAGACCAAAAGTTTGAGCATACGACCAATGCAAGAAAAGTCAAGTATATAGGCAACCTAAGAAGAAACTTCAGGTTCAACTACTTATAAAAAATATGTATATATCATGTATAAGTTTTTATCCCTAAAAACCAAGAACTACGTATAGCTTGATCCTGATTGACCACTCTTTCTTGCATCTAACCAATGCAAAAATGTTAGGTACGTAGGCATTCTAGAAGCAATTCCGAGGTCAGCTGCTTTCATTCTAGGGGTAACAATACCCCTTTCTCACTTATACTTTACTAAATTTTCTCTTCTCAAAAACTACTCAAGAAGAGTACGATTGCAATGATGAAGAATTGATGCCACAAGAAGTCATTGACGCTTTTGAAAGTCAAGAAAATAGGAATCTCCCCCTAGTGGACGACCTTCAAGAAATAAATCTAGGGTCCGAAACTTCCCCCAAAATGGTAAAAATTGCAACTCCCAATACTTTGAATCTGGGACATGATCTTGTATGTTTACTCCAAGAATTCATTGACATTTTTGCATGGACCTACGAGGACATGCCTGATCTTAACACCAATCTTGTTCATAAACTCCCCACTGATCCAACCATGTATCCTATTAAGCAAAAACCTAGACATCTTCAACCTAGATGATTACTTAAGCTTAAAGAAGAAATCCAAAAGCAACTTAATGCAGGTTTCCTACTATCCATTTCATACCCCTAGTGGTTAGCAAATATTCTCCCTATCCCCAAAAAGGATGGAAAGGTCCGCATGTGTATTGATTACCAAGACCTAAACAAAGCTAGTCCTAAAGACGATTTTCCTTTGTCACATATTGATGTCTTGATCGACAGTACAACAAGCCATAAAATGGTATCCTTCCTGGATGGTTATTCTAGATATAACCAAGTCAAGATGACAGTCAAAGATAGAGAAAAGACAGCATTCACTACCCCTTGGGGCACCTTTTGTTATAGAGTTATGCCTTTTGTCCTTAAGAATGTCGGGGCAACATACCAAAGAACCATGACCGCCCTCTTCCATGACATGATACACAGAATGGAGGAGGTGTATGTTGATGACATGATTGTCAAGTTTCATCATCACTAAGATCATCTGGGACACCTATGGAAGTTGTTTGTCAGGTTGAGACAGTTCAAGTTAAAGTTAAACCCAAACAAATTTATCTTCAGGGATTCACAAGAAAAATTGTTAGGCTTCATCATCAGTCAGAGAGGTATAGAAGTTGATCCTGCTAAAGCCAAAGCCATCATCAAAATTTCAGCACCACACACTGAAAAGAAAGTACGCAGTTTTCTGGGTCATATTTAATACATCTGTAGATTCATTGCTTAATTGACCCTCATTTGCAAACTTATCTTCAAGCTCCTAAGGAAGAATTCTCTAGTTGAGTGGAACAATGATTGCCAGTTTGCATTCAAAAAGATCAAGAACTAGTTGTTAAGTCCACCAATTCTTATTTCTCTAGAATCAGACAACCCATTAATTCTATATCTTACGATGCATAGCAACTCCATGGGTTATGTTTTGGGACAACAAGACAAATCAAGGAAGAAGGAGCAAGCCATCTACTACTAGAGCAAGCGGTTCATCGATTATGAAACCAGATATACCCCTATTGAGAAAACGTGTCTTGCTTTGGTATATGCAACTAAGAGATTACGACATTACTTCTTATCATACAAAGTCTTTATGATTTCTCCGATGGATCCCATTAAATATCTTTTCAAGAAACTAGTCACAACAGGAAGGATGGCTCAATGGCTCATGATGCTGTCAGAATTTGACATATCTTTCATCCTATAAAAATCAATCAAGGGACAAGCCATTGTCGACTTTCTAGCTGATGGTCCGATGGACGAACCCCTATCTACCAGTCTTGATTTTTCTGATGAGTAGATACTGTACATTGAAGTAGAACAGACCTAATTGGCAAGATGGAAAATGTATTTTGATGAAGCAGTTAATCAGAAAGGAAATGGTGTTGGGGCAGTACTCATATCTTATACAAATGCCCTCATCATTATTGCCATCCGTCTATGTTACCCATGCACCAACAACATTGTAGAGTATGAGGCTTGTATTGTCAGCTTGAAAGCTATTATTGAACTAGGCATCATAGAGCTTGAACTCTTTGGAAACTTGGCCCTAGTCATCTTACAAGCTACTGGGGAATGATCAGGGAAGAGAAGTTCCT
>JAOXJP010019883.1:0-17348 GCA_025762735.1 Platanus orientalis | reverse complement strand
CTGGTGCGCCAACATGAGCCCAGACACAATGGGTGGAGGGGGCCCTGCAAAGTGTGTATGGGTCCCACCCCCTTTTGTGTCTGGGCTCATGGCGGCACACAGTATCCTCAAGGCAGAGGAGGGCCCCACCCTCTTTTGTGTCTGTGGCACACCATAAGGTGGCAGCACAGACGATATGAGTCCCCTTTACCCACTGTGTATCTACCTAAAAACACTGAGAGTGGATTGTATCCGCTCCTCTTATTGCCAGCTCCTCTGTGCACCCTGTCAGGGGGAGGGTCGGCGCTGATGTGCCCTCCCCCTGATTTCACTTGTCGGCGCTGATGTGCCCTCCCCCTGACAGGGTGCAGAGAGGAGCAGACAATAAGAGGAGCGGATACAATCCACTCTCAAAAACACTCTGCTAGTCTCCATGTCCCTTGTCGATGGGTACTGGTGTGATCTCACCGGTCCAACTGCTATTTACCAAGACACCCTTTGTTAGTTTCCATGTCCCTTGTTGATTAGCATTAGTGTGATCACTCCAATCCAACTGGACATTATTCAAATTCATTTTTATCCAATTATGTTTATGCCTTTGCTAGTGATAACAATACTTGGGGGTCTCACATGAAGTAATCAACAATATAGGTAAATATTGGTATACCTATCAAATTCATGAGCTACAAATAGATAAGAGATTGCCACATTCCTCTACACATTAAAGATATTAATCTCCAATTAGTATTAAAGTAGATACTGTCCTCTGTTTTATTTCTTAGTAATGTGCATGCAAGAAAGCATTCATCCAACCCGAAATGTTCATGAGACCATTTATGGGTCAATTTGACAAAATCCAGAGGGACGATAGAATCTTCGAACAATTGTATGATTGCAAACCGGCCACTTGTCTCATCACCATTAAATTCAATGACACGACAATTTATCATGTATCAAATCATAGGTATTCACATACCAAAAAAAAAAAAACATAGGTATTTTATTATGCTTCATGTGAAACCACCCCTGACAACCTAGTGATTGGAACAGGCGTATTCATGCATTCCAAACATATTCCATCTGATCAACGTTCTAGATTTTTTTTTTTTTTTTTGGTGGTATAATTGTTTTAGATCTCAGGAGGTTGGCTTCATGCGGTCATGACCCTAAACTTCTATGTTCCTATAAGAGACTACTTTAAATGAACACCATAACACATTACATTCTAATGAGTGCATCATGTTAAATGTTCAAGGAATTCCAAGGATTGCTAACTTATTTCAAACATTAATACAATGAGATTGAGATTCAACCTACCAGACTAGTTGACACAAAATGGTTGATAGATCCTTTAATGTCGCTTTGCATGCCTTTGGCAGAAGGATTTCATCCTCCCTAGGCCATCTTCAAGAGATGATGGCTCAACAGCAGAAGTGATGCGGAGCCAATTTTTCAATCCCAGTGTAATGCCTGCATAGAAACGAAGCCTCAAACATTAATCACTGGTACAGTTAACTTACAATTGACATCATAATTATAAGAAGTTAGGGGTGCAAGTAGTTAGGGGCCGACCAAGCCACACACTCCAAGCTGATCAGTCAAACCATAATTTGACCAAACCCACGAATCAACCAAGGGTGCTACTCCAATCTCAATGTTATTTGATTAATCCCAACCCAATCCTGGTTTGGTTGATGATTACTCTCACACAGCACTAGTGCATCTTATGAAAGATTGAATTGATGTATTTACTTTTTAGTGCTTTTATAAGAAGTCTCAAATCAATTTTATACCACTTAAAATTTTTTGCTCAGATATAACAACAGCAGCAGCCTTATCCCAACTACTTGGGCTGGGCTACCCGAATCTTGTACCACCATTCGCCATAACTATGGTCAAATCACAAGCTGCCATGTCTCTCCTTACTACTTCAACCCAAATCAATTTTGGCCTTCCTCTTATCCTTCTAGCACCTTCAACTTGCATCGTCCCACTCCTTACTGACATAGTCTAGTCATTGGTCTTCGTTGCACATGACAAAACCATCTCAATCTTTAAAAAAAAATTGTTCAGATTATGTAGAAAAATACATGTCGCATTTGCAGGACCATGGTATCAGCTCTCAAAATTCTTTTTCTTGGACCACACAACAAAATGGGGGTTGCAATACGTAAAAAACAAATTGTTTGGTGAATGTTATGATCTAGTTTTTAGTAGGCGGTATACCTCTAAAGATGTTACATTCTTCAAGTATGATCCCTACTACTCTTAAGAATGGTAATTCTTCAGAAGATCCCATTCTACGAAAGGGGGAGTCTTCATGCCTTCCCCTTCTTGTTCTTGATTCTATTATTCCTACGACCACTTCCTCATCCAAGTCAATTATTATTTATCAACACTCAGCCAAAAAGGTATATGAAATCCTCCATCTTTCCCGTCAACTCTCCTCACGATAAGGATTCCCATCCTTCTACTTCACCTTCCAACCTTCCTAATGCTCAAGGATTAGCATAGTAGTACTTCTCACTCTTTAACTTTTTCTTGTAGTGCTTATTTTCTTCTTATGGACCCTTTGCTCTTGCTGTTTTAGCTTTATGAGGTTTCTATCTGCACCCAAGCTCTCACTTGTAAGCATTTATCTTAGGTTTAGTATCAGATGTTAGTTCTAGGTTGAAATTTGATGTCTTGCGTTTTTCATTAATGTACTTTGGCTTCTCTAACCATTCAGATTTTTTTCGGCAGGGCTATTCGGGCAGACAGATTGCTGCATCATTAGTGTGGGACCCACACCACAGGCAAGATAGGCAGTTGTCAACATAGTTACTTGCAGAATTCTTCTGGGGTATTTGACCCCAAAGGAAAAAATCAGATTATTTGTCATCGTTACTTATTTATTTGATATTTTATTCTTCGCATTTCAATTGTCACCATTAAGCACCAGGTCACTAATTGAAAACCAGTATATGGGACCTCTATGGATCTGCAAAACATCGTTCAATTCACATCAGCATCCATTAGGGCATGCTTAGGAGTTCCAGAACAAAGACTTGAAAGTCCAATGCCCCGATGACATGAAATTAATCAAATCAAGTCAGAGAACTTTCAAGGAAGTTCTTATGAATTAGGAATGACTGCAGAGTGAGCTAGCCAAGATCTATGTAGTTGACAGCAAAAGAATCATCCTTGTTGATGACACAGGTTGAATCAAGTAAAAAGATTGCTGAAGTTCAGTGTGGTAGAAAGATTCAAAAATTCTCCTGGTTAAATCAGCACATACGAGGGAAATTTTGAAATTCGCCTCTATCAGATATGAGTATGGTGGATTCCTCAAGGCAGATTAAACAGATTGTTGCTTGTTAGAATGGAGAACAAACCTGGTAAAGAAGAGTGGAGAAATTTTTCTTTTTCTTTTTTGATAAGAGAAAAGGGATGAGAAATCCCCAAAGACAAGGAACAAAACAACAAAAGAGCACAACTAGGAAAGGGAAACTAGTTACACAAGAAAAGGTTAGGCCAATCCCTTTTATTGCAAGCAACAGAAAAATCACCCTCCAGCTTACAGTTAGGCCCCAGAAACAAGCTAATTCCGAAACTAGTAATGATCTTGAATAGTGTCCTCAGATTTCGAGTAGAATTAAGGGGGCAGAGAAGTTGCCAACCTTAAGCCTTGGCTCAATCAGAGTGGTCCTCGAGGAAGATTGATTTGGCATTGTGTTCCAATAGTAATTTTCTGGTCTCGTTGGAAGGAGAGAAATCAGTGGATTTTCGAGGATGTTGCCACTGCCCCAGGAAAGATTCCTAACTTGGCTGTTTCATTGCTCTATAGCTAGCTATATCATTTTCCTGCTACGTCTAATGTAAAGTTCCATGAATGGCTCTTTAATTGAAGGAATGTTGTCTCCAGCTAGGCTTGTGGTGCCCCTTTTGGGGATGTATTTCTCATGCATTCCTGTGGATTTATAAAAAATTTCTATCAAAAAAATAAGTGAATAACAGTGAGGGTTAGTGAAGAAGCAAAAAGATCAAAGGGCTGTCAGCAAAATCTCATCAAGCCAGGAAGAACCAAAGGGGTGAGCCTCAATAGTGTGCTGGGAAGGCCTGATGCAGGACAGCTTGTAGAGCGGCTGAAGTCTTATCTGTAGCTTGCAACACAAAATTCCAGTTGATCAGCAAGCCCCTTAAAATGAAAAGAATCCACAAATACCTCTTGAGTGTAATTTTGGGATTGTGAATAAACCCCGCAATGGCAGACAGTTTTGATTACTCTGGTACAGCAGCCTTCAACTGTGAGATGAGGACCATGCAGCAACCTCTCTCTCTCTCTCTCTCTCTCTCTCTCTCTCTCTTCTTTTTTGAGAGATGTAACAATGAAAATTTTATTAAAAAGGAAGGAAAAAAAATCATGATACAAGTACGGCAATAATGGTCCAATCAAGACCAACAATAGGCTCATAGGGATATTGCTAGAGGCAGCATACAATGACTTTCATGATAGAGAACAATGGGGGAGTTCAGCACCAAGTTCTCAAAAATCATAGAAAGTGGCATGAAGAAGAATAGAAGAGAAATAATGAAGAAGAATGAGAAGAGGGTTTGGGGAGGCCCAGCATCAACCCTAGAAGAGGAAGTTAGGATGCCCAACCTTGACCAAGAATGACAAAGGGAAACTCCCTGTCACACAACCAAGCAAATTGTGGATTCAAGCTTCTTCTATGCCTTTATTTGTATGGGGTTCGGAGAATAAATAGACTATAAAAAAGGGGATTTCAAAACCAAATATTCCAAAATATCCTCCCTACGCTTCCTACCTTAAAGAGAAAGGATCTCATACATCAAAATTTGTCTGTCCCCCTGCATCCCACACCACAGGCAGTCACTTTTTTTTTTTTTTGTAATTTGGTGCCTCATTTTAGGTGCCTGCCTTTTCAAAACTATGTTAAATGCTCAAAACTTCTTGCATGTTAGCAAATCAATGCTTAAATTAGGCCACTCACAACGCTTTCTTTTCTTTGTCTCATTTTAGGTGCCTTCCTATGCTTCCGACAGTGCCTATATTAAATGGTCAAAACTTCTTGCATGTTAGCAAATCAATGCTTAAATTAGGCCACTCACAACGCTTTCTTTTCTTTCTTTTTCATTGTTACCCAGTTTTTTGAATTTGGGGATGACAGGAAAGATAAAGGTAGTTGGAAAGCATGGGACAGTTCCAAATATTGGCATGTGTGTGTGGTTAGAGGTGAGGGAGGGAGGACAGAAGAGACAAGGGGAAATTGAAAAAAAAAAAAAAAAGGATTCTTGAATGCTAAGGCTTCCCTCATTGTAGACTTTTCTGCCAAAGAAAATGCTGATCATGTCGTTGGAGATGGTGTATGGGGAATCTTATGATGCTGCAACATCATGAGTTAGTTTTGCAGAGAAAATGGCGGAATCCCAGCAGTTAATTTTTAGCAAAAACAGCGATTGCTAGAAACAAAGAGAAAGCCCATGACGAGGGATTGCCATAAACAATGTTGAGAACAACAATATCGTCCAAATAAATGACTAATAGGATCATGCCAAATGATCGATGAGTAAAAATTGAATGATCTACTTGACTAGGAGTCAACAAACTGAAAAATGACACGGCTGATGATGCAGACCTAAAAGACTACGTGGGATTCACATGCCTCTTGGTGGGGTCCACACATTGAGCAACATCATTGGCACATTATTTGAAGTCAAAGTTGCTGATTAAAGTCTTTATTTGAGTTGGATTATGTTGGTAGTCCTATTGTCATTAAGAATTTTAAGTTGTAATCTAGTCATTTTTAGCTCAAGTTTTCTAAAATCAAAAGTTATCTTTTTGGCTTGATTTTGGTGCCATTTGACAGGCTATTCAGCTACCTTTCCAATGAGACCAAGATTTTGAGAATCCGATATATTTTGAAAAAGTTATAACCAAAATATTAAGGAGATATCAATAAGTGACGAAAATGAATCTTAGAAGTCTTAGTTTCTAAAATTACAAAGTTTTTTTAGTTTTTCCTTTTATGATTTAACAAGTTTCTTTTTTATATTTTAGAGAGTTTCTTTTATGTTTTTTGAAGGTGGATTGTGAGAAAACTAAAGGCCTGATCGATGCAACACAAGAGAGAAAATACCAAAAATTGATGTAGAGTAATTCCAAAGCCCTCAAATAACGATTAGATTTAAAGTGTGGATGTAGAGTAATTCCAAAGCCCTCAAATAACGATTAGATTTAAAGTGCGGAAGCAAAAGTTTTCAATAATGGAATTTAGTACTTCAAGTAACTACAAAATAATAGAAAATTAACAATAGAATCATAGAAATAGAGTTTAGAATAATATAAAATGAAAAGAAGAGAAGAAGGAAAAAGACCTAAAAAGGGCATTTTTATAATTTTTAACAGAAAATTTAAAAATTAAAGAAATACCCCTCTAACATGTTAGAAAATTCTAAAAGTGTGATGGTCGTTTCTAACGTGTAATAGGGCTCTACAGTTTAAAATTTCATGAAATTCTAATAAGATTTGATGGGTTAAATCAAGAAATTTCAGGAAAAAAAAAGTGAAGGTGAAAAAAAAAAAAAAAATGGAGATTTACCTTGAAGGAAATAAGGGAGTTTGTGACTACACCTATGGAAGAAGAAAAGAAAGGGGAGTCAAGAGTGGCATTAACCCTTTGAGAAGGAGAACATGACTACAGCCACACTTTGGAAACACCAAAATCTTCAAAATAATTCTTTATTCTTCACCATCAAATTATGGGGGAGGGATTGCCTTTAAATAGGCTTACAACCTTAAGTAATTGGAAACTTGCCAAAATTTAAAACTTCCTAAAATCCTAAACTTGCTAACCAAGTTTTCTAAAAACAAAAAACCTTTTTAAAAACTTCTTTTTCTAAAAATACAAACTTAAGACTTCTAAAAACACTATTCTTGTTTTTAGTGACCACTCCTTAGTAATTCGGTCGAAACTTCCCAAATCACCTCGGATTTGTACAATCTTGGTCTCATTAGAAAGGTAACTGAATAACTTATTTAATTACATCAAAATCAAGTCAAAAAGTCAAGTTTTTACCTTTGAAAAAGTGGGTTAAACATAAAAAACGGGATTACTCTAAAAGACCCAAACTTTGGCACTATTAGTCTTATTACATGGACACATAAAATGTTGACCCTAAATAACCTCACATAACATGTACACTTAAATCTAGTCCTCTTGTTGGGCGGCACATACATAAGTCTCTTCATGTTGTCCACATCACTAATATTTTTCTTTCGATAATTAAACAAATTTTATTGAAAAAAGAACTATAATGATACAACAGATAGCAAACCACACTAGACTAAAATGGAGTATTTATGCCGATAAAGATTGTGGACTGCCCAATACCCCAATTTGCTAAACTATCAGCCATTGAGTTTTGCTCCCGAGGAATGTGAACATAGGAACACCTTAATTCAGTTTGGAGATCTTTGATTTCATACACTAGATCCTACACCCTCTATGCTTTGCATTCCTTTCCCTAACCCCATCCAATCACGACCTCTGAGTCTCCTTCGATGATACACTCTAAAATACCCATTTTCCTTAATTCTCTTAAGCCAAATAACAAACTCATTGCTTCAGCTCTAGTGGAATTGCAAACATCCAACGGGCCACATACCACTTTCCTAATGGAACCAACGTGATCGCGTAATACACACCAAAATCCCACTGGTCCGGGATTACCTTTAGATGCCCCATCAAAATTAAACTTCAACTTACCATTTGGAGGAGGATTCCACTCATGATCCACAAGATATTGATTGTAAGAAGACGATGATGAGATGGTTGTCAACCCATCTCTAACAAAGTCAGACAAAGATAGCCCCTTTGAATTCCATATTAGCAACTAACCAACTCCCCATCTCCCTGAGTATACCATCAATCACCTTGTCGTTGCCTCTATATTTGTTTTGAAAGATTTTGTTGTCTTTTTCTTGCCTTTAAATTTGTTTTGAAAGATTATGTTGTTTATTTCCCGCCAAACTCCCCATATAATAGCATGCACTATATTTTCTCCTAACTGCTTGCACCTGTCATTTACTCCATCTCTCCACCAGGCTGAAAACAAATCGGATAATTTCCCTAACATTACCCAAAAGATTTCCATGTGAGAGATAAAATAGGTCCATATCTCATATGTGATAGAACAATGTAAGAAAATGTGATGGACCAATTCATCGTCCTTTTTGTATAGAATGCACCAATGAGGGGACAATTGCATGAAAGGCCTTCTTTTTTTGGAGCATATCCACAGTGTTTATACAATGCAGAGCTGTTGTCTATAAGAAAGCCTTCACCTTAAGTGAAACCATCGGTTTCCAAACCATACGATGTGGAAAGGATGCTTCAGAGATGATTGAGTTAGAAAGGACACAAAAGAAAGATTTTGAATAAAATTTTCCAAACGACTCAAGGATCCAAATCTTTTTGTCCATAGCTAACGTAGTAAGCAAAATGTGTTGGAGGGAATCTTTAAGATAAGTGACTGCTTGATCCTCCCATTCGTATAACCTTCTTGAAAATAATAAATTCCAAGAAAGACAATTTGAAGAGTTAGAAAGGATTTCAGCTACCACCCCATCTTTTTGGGAGGATATACGAAATAATCATGGATACAAGGATGCAAAATTTGTATCCGCCCACTAAGTGTCCTTCCAAAATTTAATTGAATTGTCATTCCCAAGAACAAAACGAATATATGGAAGAAATACAGGATATAACATACATATGTTTTCCAAGTAAGAGACAAATGAGAGTTTGGATTGTAAACACAGTCTCACCCATTAGGATGCACTCCATATTTATGTAATATTGTGGAATGCCATAATGTATCTCTTTCCGAAGAAAACCTCCAAAGCCATTTACCCATCAATGCCCAATTTCTTTCTTTGATTTTTCCAATCGTAGATCAAAATATCGATATCGGAATCGGGGAAAAAAATCAAAAACTGGCTCGAATCACCCAATCCGAAGCTGATCCATCCGATCTGAGGCCAATTTGGCTGATCCGCCTTACCGATCTCAAGGCTGATCTATCCAATCCTGATCTAATCCATCGACCCGGCCCAATCCAGGGCCAATCCACTGCTAAGGCCAATCCAACCCAGGATTCGGGGTCGGCCGATCCAAGGTCGGATCAGCCGATTTTTCAAACCATGCTTCCAATACCCAAGCCTCCTTTAGTTTTTAGAAGGCATATATCACTCCATTTAACCAAGTGATCTTTGGCTGTAAAAGGAGGCACCTCTATTGTTTTGATTATGCTATGATGAATTAATAAAGAAGTTTTGTTAGTTTTTGGCTCCCACGAGTGATGCCTCTTCCTCTCTTTCAAGTTTTGTGCCTAGATTGAAAATTTGAAATCCATATGGGGATTACCTTGAATCATGGGTAAGGATTACTCATAGGTACTTTTTTATCTTCTCCTGTCTCTTTCTTCTTTCTCTTTTTTTCTTTTGTTCCTTGCGTGTGTTACAGTTTTCACCATTAAAGAACCTTGTTGACTTGGTAAAACATCATTTTTATATACTTATACTCATCGGAATGACCTCAAATTGGTATGGAGATCACCCTTAAATGTTAGAATCCACCTATAAAATTTCATAAAATTCGGACTCATTAGTAAGGGTATTTTGGTAATTTCATAAATCTCCCCAAAAATTTCAGATCTTCCCTTTGGCATTTTTCCCTAATTCATTTTCCATCTTTCTTGAATCTATTATTCCTAAACCTCTCTTATTTAAGTCCTATTGTCTTCTTTAGCTTTCTTTGGATCATATTTGGGTGTTTTGAAGTATCCCTAATTAACTGTCTATTGGATTCAAAATTGTTGAGTTTTACATTTATTTCTAAACAGCCTTTACTTGGTTGTCCTACATCAATTAGCATCAAAGCTTGTGTGCTGCGTCAATTGAATTTGTCAAACCAAGCCTGTGGAGATTGCTTAAGGCCATAGATAAAATTCTGTGATACCATAATAAGCAAACAAGATAGGGACGATTAGAGGGATGAAATCCAAGAGGATCCATGACATATTTGACTAAATCTCCATGGGAAACATTATTGACATTAGGTTGGAAGAAAGGTCAATCTATGTTGATTGCAAACTAGATGATACCACACATCTAGTTCATCTTGACAACTAGTAGAAAAGTCTAAAAGTAATTGAACCCATAAGTTTGAACATAACCTTTGGCAACTAGACGTGCCTTGTATCGATCAATAGAACCATCAGACAAATTCTTCAGAGTGTAAATGCATCAACATCCCACATTGATTTTATCAATATGCAATGGAAGTAGATCCCAATTACAATTTCTTTTTAAGCATCCATCTCTTCCACTATTGTATCGATCCAATCAGAATTAGACAACACATCATTCAAATTCTGAGGAATGGAGGTATATGAAGTAGTCTCCAATCGCATTTCATCCATTGGAAATAAATAGGCCTAAACATATAATGATAGAAGAATGCTCCAACACCCTCGTGCTCGGGTGGCAATGGCATCAACCTTTTGCGAGAAAGGTGAGGGATCGAATCCCCTTGGGGTTAATTTTGAAGTGTGCAGTGCTGCCTGCTCTATCTCTCCTGTCCAATACAGGTTCCCGGTTCTACTCTATATGTGTGGCTATTAAGTGGGCCCAAGTGGCCAGATCAAAAAATAAAAGAATGGCTCTAATGAAAAAGATAAGATATGCACAATATCCGTATGTAGATGTAGCCCTTTGATGTAGGTTAGCCTATAGATTTAAGGAATCTAGACTGAACTACAAGGAATAGAGGTTGGTTGAAGAAATAAGTAGAAATTCAATAAAATAATAGAAGAAGATAGAAGATCATGAGAGATGAGGAGGATAAAAAAAGAAGATCAAGATAAAAGAGAAATAAGAAATAAGAAGGATTCAAGAGAAGAGAAATCTTACCTAGGATCAGCTATGATTTCACACTGTTGAAATCTCCAACTAAACTGAACTAATGGTCATTCAATAGCATAAATTCTAATTATGTTACACCACTCCATATCCTCTATATTTATAGACAAATTTTGATACGATAAAAGAATCTTAATTAAAAACTCTAAAAAAGACAATTCCCATCATTCTAATACCTACCAATATTTTGGTCATAACTTTCCTTTAACACATCAAATTCATAAGATCTTGTACTTGTTGGAAAGGTAATTAAATAACCTTTTACTAAAATCAAACCAAATGGATAAGTTTTGACTGCCTGAAATAATGTATAAATATAAATGACAGAAATAAGACTTTTTACTTCCTAAAAATTTAATAAAATCTAGTCTAATTGTAATAAATAAAACCCTCTAAAATGACTAAAAGAAACCTAACCTAGATTAATACAAAATTGTCAAAAGTAAATTTTTTTGTAAAAAACAGATTTTGAACCTAAAACACGCATGCTATATTTGTAGTAATCAACACAAAAAAGAAGTGAAGATTATAATAATGTAGCCGACACATCCAATGTATATGCAAGTAATAAAGGTTTTCTTCCCAAATTATTAACAATATGAACAAAAAAATACTCTACAAAGGAGGAAATGTACCTAAAAGATAACTGGTTAGAATAAATGACATACTTGATCAACTAATTCCAAGAAGTTGCCATCTTTTTCTCACCTGGAAGAACAATCACAGATTCCTCTTGGGCCAGCTTGAAGCAGAAGTTCATATCATCAGTAATGTCTTCTAGACGTGCCAGATTTAACTTTACCTGCATCGCAAAATAAAAGCAAGAATATCTTCATCACCCATTTAATAAAACCAAACCCAAGCCCAAATTTTCCCTAAATCCTCACCATTACAAACAGGGATCCCTCTGGTTTGTGTGAGCAAGTAATGCAATCAATCTCCTTTATTTTCTCATAGCAAACTTCTGAAGCTTGCCTCAGAATATTAATGATCTTCTTAAAGAAATCTTCTTTTGTTTTCTCAAGGATTTGAGGAACTGCAGCCTGATAAACAGAATTTTATCATAAAACATATAAGCATAAAATTATAAATAGAAAATTCCATTGTTAATCTCAATATCGGGAGTGGAGTGTGCAGATTTTTAGTTCAAAAGTAGAGATATCACCCATAAAAGAACCATAAGACATTAACTACAGTTGTCCTGATTAATCCTTCTATAGTTATAGAAATTGAAAAGGCAGTATCTTTAATGAAACATGTTGACCGTTAAATGGTACTAAGATACAATAACTATGGCAAGAAATTTTACCATTATTCATCTGAATATGATAAAAATCAGATTTAAGCGAAAAATCCAATGTTCCTTCACGAGATCAGTAGAATGTAAAGGATGTACCAGTATATGACTCCACTCATAAGGTTTTTACCATTTTTTCTGGTTTCAAATTCTTGGTTAAGATAGAAGAAAACAAATTATAACAAAAACACATCATTCAGGAAAAAGATAAAAGAAAAGAAAAGGATCCCTTGTAGATATGTATTCATCTCATCTTAGACACGCATGGGACACTTTTTAGGAAAAATTCATGTTTATATCATTTTCTTGTTTGCAACTACTGTTTTATACCTATCAAAAAAAAACTACTGTTTTATATATGGAAAGGATGTTCTGTCCAGGGTTTGGTGTCCAGGACCCCAGGGGACATCATATGGAATAAAATGGGTGGATGATGCATTTTTGAATATGGAATATGCATTTTATTCCATATGACAACCCCTGGTGTCCTGGACACCATCCTATACAATAAATCCTGGACAGGACATCCTTTCCCTTTTATATACTATCAACACATATATAACAGAAACATATATGAATAAACATATACAAACGGTTTACTATGTCAATACATAAAATAAATTATAGGGGATGACATGGATGTGCGGAATGTTTCACACCTGGCCAGCAGTCCAGGCCATTAATGAGTCTGGAAACTCCCTTCAATAGGCCATAGCAAAAAACTATGCCACCACATAATCGGTTAATCCAGAATGTCCCTAATCAAGTACATTCTTTTGAGTACTTAAAAATAAGCATAGAATGGTTCAAAACTGGTCCAGAATAATCAAGAAAAAAAACTCTCATATTGTGTAGTTTTTGGTGTCACATCCACCATGCATATAGAGATTACTCTATGCCTAAAGGTTTAAATTATGGCGAAATTCCTGATTCCTGAAATCTCAGGATTTCATTCCATCCAGTTTATATATATATATATATCTAGAAAGAAGAAATAGGAGATGAACTAGGAAGATAGAAAATAAATTGGCAAATAGAAAAGTAGTAATTAAGAAAAGGAAAGACGAAGACAAAATTGGAAATGAATAACCTAGTTATTTTCCCAATTGAACTTTTTTCATAGATTTTTACGGGAATTTTGGAATTTTGACCTAACTCTGGAGAAAAACATTTCAGTGTTGGGCCAGGTCTAAAAATAGCCCAAATAGAGATTAAAACTTTTCTCTATGCACATGTATAGGATATACAAATACTACAATGTATGTATATTACTGACTAAGTCAAATACAGTGGATGATGCGTACTGTAAATTTTTCTAACTAATATAACATAAGTGAATAAGTACAATTAAATAAATTGTTACTTGGCAATGGACAAGTGTTAAAGACTAATCATCCAGTCTGTAGCAGGGAATGTACTCCTGGGCAATAGCTAATAGCTATAACAAAAATTGAACCTAGAGCATTGATATGTCTAGGCAGCTCCAATAAACTTTAGCAAAGTTACCAAGCAGTATTCATTAAAAAAAAAAGGTTACAAAGAAGATCTGAATTAAAAAATATCAAAAAGAATCGAAAGACTATTTAAGGACATATCACAAAGACGAGAAATTCTAGTCTTCTACACAGATGGATTTATCACCGAGGGGAACAAAAAATGTGCATGACTGTTAGGGTTTACTAAGCAAGCCTCAAAAAAATAAATTAAAAAATCCAATCCTTGGATATATCTCTGGTTTATTGAGAACTTTGATATTATTTCCTGTATACAAAAGTCCATAACGCTCTTCCTATAGATAGTGTTGTCAAAGGCAGCAGCCTAGACTGCACCACCAGCATAGGCAATATCACACTAGGCAGTCACTTTATTTTTATTTTTGGTCAGTCTATCACCTCGCTGATTTAAGACTCAGAAAGATAAATAAAAAGAAATTTATGTACGTATAAAAGTTTTTTACAAATAATGTTTATTGTTTCAAGCTACTTAAAGCATAGTAACCAGAATGAGAAGCAAAAGCGGGAAGCAATGTGAAAGTGACAAGCAGAGGTGAGGCTCACTAAATCCTTGGGAAGCGAGAGAAGTGAAAAAGGATAATAAAGTAAATAACTATAAGTTATAATCAATAGTTTCAACTATTGGATCACTTCCCAATCAATTCTCTAGACATTTCTACTCATTTCTCTAGAGGCTTCCACTCGTTTCTCCGTGCTTCCCACTATTTTGGAAAGCGGTATGGAATGAGCTTCTCAAACGAGCTTCACACCTTATACCAAGCTTCCTTGTAACTATGACTTAAAGAGATACATCAAGAAATTTTAGAGGTACCTTTTCTCTCTTTTCAGGCTAAAACAAATGGAATGAGACATTTATGTTACGTTTTACCTAATCAACAATCTTGGGATGCAATGTTAATCAAACAAAAATACATAATTTTACGTGGAAAACCCCAAATCAGGGAAAAACCACGGAGCCACAAAAGTTTCACCATGCTGGAAGAAAATATGTGCAAAGCACTTACATCCCTAGTCATTGAAAAGTACATATAACTACCTTAAGGAATTTAGGGTTAATCTCGCTTGACCGGCGGAGTTGTGGCTTGATCACCAGTACCTCCTTGGCTCATCAGTAACATGGCTCCAGAAAATAACAATTTACTTTTCCAACTTGACAAGTGAGGGTTTGTTTGTATGTACATTTATTTAAAAGAAAAATCTTCTTTCAAGGTTAAGATCCAAAGGATTAAAAAGAATCTGCTTTTCTTTTACTTTTTCCTTTTTTCTGAAGAGGTGGGTGAAACCATAGTTATTAGAGTGAGAAGCAAGAAGCGAGACTCAATAAATTCTTGAGAAGCGAGACACGAAAAACAATAATAAAGTAAATAACTATAAATTATAATAAATAATTTCAACTGCAATACAATAAAGTGAATAAACTTAAAGAAAGTACAAAAAATTTATACTATATAAGTACAAAGAATTATGACATATAAATCAATATATAAACCATTTGCTACTAGTATGGCCAACCATACATAAGATTTTTTGTAAAATAACTTACATCATAGAGTCAGACTATAGAAGATCTTGTATAAAAACCATCGAATTTGTGACTTTTTTATTGGAATGAAATAAAATAATATAAACAAAAAATTCAATTTTAAATCTTTTTTTTCGTACAAAATCATTACTAAATCTCACAGATAATATTTTATTTAATGCTAACATCATAGGATTTACATTAATAAAATACAATATTGTTTCTTGGATCGCTTCTCAGTTGATTCTCTAGACATTTCTACTCGTTTCTCCAAAGGCTTTCACTCATTTTCCTAGATAGATTTCACTTGCTACACCAAGCTTCCCACTTTTGGGAACCGTGATTCCCACTACTTGGGGAAGCGGACTGTAATTAGTTTCCCAAATGAACTTCGCAGGAAGCGAGCTTCCCACTTTGTACCAAGCTTCCTTGCAACTATGGTTGAAATGAAGGAATTTGAGCCTTAAGAAAAAAAGGAATCTTTTTTCCCAACTCCAAGGGATATAAGAGAGGTTTTTTTTTCCTTGTCTATTTTGTTCTTTTATTTTTCACATTTCACTTGCTTTCTTTTTCTTTTGAGTGTTTGTGTGTATTATTATGTATTAATATCTTATCAAATTATCTCTTAAGAAAGAGATACATCTTATCAAATAGTTAAAAATTTTGGTTTAATTTCAAGTTTAGATATTTTTTCTCTAACATGTTCCTTTATACTGGAGTTCCTAATTCTTTTTTGACCTGCCAAGTTCATGGGCCACCCACCTAGGCAACACTAGGCCTAGCACCTGACACCTAGGCATATTGACAACAGTATCTAGCATAATTTACATTGTTACTCTTACTATATTATGGTTTTGGCAGCACTTGATTCTCTGATTTTCTCATACAATGATAATCAGTTAACATGGTTTGAACTTTTATCATATATACTCTATGAATGACAAGAAAAAAGAATCCATTATATTAATTTCCTTAATATTATGCATCCTTACAAATATCGTGATGCAGGCATCATCATGCAACCTCTAACCCTACTATCGGAGCATAGCATACTCCTACGTGGGAATAGTTACTATTTGTTGAGCTAAAATTGAGGCCATTTTTTTACTGCATTGGTTAAAACAGGGTTCACAATGATTGAGTGACTGAACAGCTAGAATGAATACACTCTGTTTCTTTATTTTTGTAATGTTTAATGACTATAGCTTGGTCTTTATTTAGTATAAATTGGTTTTGGAAAGTTCCTATAGAACATTGGGAGACTAATTTGGGAGTTCTTTTCCTATGTAACATAGGCTTTTAGATTGGTTTGTTCAGGACTGTTATACAATGCCTCTATAGGGTTAGGGTTATAAGTTGTTTAATGGTGAGGAAATAGTGTAGGGTTTTGGAGATTTTAAAGGGAATATATTTATTTCATAGACTCCTTTATGGGATTTCCTTCTTAGTGCTCACATTTCATTGAATTACATGTGGATGGGTTAATATAGAATTGAATCCTTTGTTTCCTCTAGTTGAACTGTTTCATATTGACCGATAAATGTTAGCTTTTGTGTTGATTAGTCTGTGTTTCGAAGCCATAGTAGCTCTTGGAATAGAAATACATTATAAGATGTGAATTCTCTTATTTTCCCTGAAAAAGTATGCCAGAAACAAGCATCTGAAATACAAACCTGAACAAAAGTTGTGGGGGCAGACGAGATATTGAGACAAGCATTAATGCACTCAACAATCTGAGAAGAATAACAGTAAAACAAGTTAGCATAAGCCCAAGTTAAATACTATAGGTCAATGATGAAGACAATGACAAATCTGTATCAACTAGTTAATTAGAAAGGGATTTCAAGAACATAATATAATTAGCATTTTGGTCAGGAAAGTAGTTCATTTTTTACCAAACCTTAATGAATTTTATGAACATAAGCAGACTGATCTATGGAAATGTGTATAAATGATATTAATGAAATGATATGCAACATACAGGAGAATATATTATGGATCATGAAGATATCGTTAGATAATACTATTAGGGAAAAAAGGAAAGAAAAAAAG
>JAOXJP010019873.1:0-17348 GCA_025762735.1 Platanus orientalis | reverse complement strand
GGCCGGGTTTGGGAGGGAACGCGTGAGGTGTGTTTAGAAATTTTATTTGTTTTTTTTTAATGTTAGGAAGGGTATGAAAGTCATTTTACATTAGGGTATTTTGGAGAAAAAAAGAGAGTTTAAGTGAGGTAAGTTCAGAAAAACTTGAGGTGTAAATAGCACATCCCAAGAACAATAGTTCCGTCTGTATATTTAAAAATAAAATTTGCATTGTATTTGTTTACTTAGCTGAATATTGGATATGAATTCAATTAAATTGAGGGTTTGGGCAATGACACAAATCTTTTGGGACTAAAAATATAGGTTGCGGAGGGGAAGAGAGGGTTGGGACAATTAGTAATGGCAATAAAAAGAACGGAGATTAAAACACTCTAGAAAAGAAGAACATGTTAGAGATTTATGTCACTAATTCAAGAATGGAGGTGAAGATCAAGGTTATAAATGGATTGAAAATGAAACAAATTGAGCTATATTCAAATTCGAATAGTTTTAATTTTAGAAATCCGAATTTTGTTTGATATCCAATGGATATTTTAGAACATCACTCATAGTTGTGTTCACTTAGTTAATAAGATATTAAACTGAATTCGGACTTATCCAGTTATGTCTTATATAAATAAATAAATAAGAGATTGAGGAATCAAGTTTGCAGAAAATGGGGAATAGAAGAAGGAAGAGGAGGTAGTATAGAAACCACTCAGTCTCTATTTTGACTTATATATATATATATATTAGCCAGAGTGAATGAAAACACATCCATATTTAGTTCAGTTTTAGTGGAATATTTATCAAATGAATTGAATATTTAAAAAGAATCTGATATAATGCATCCATATTTACTTTAAGCAAAGCAAATACAAGATATTGAATCCCTGCCAAACAAAAGAAAAATACCATATATTGAATAATCCAAGAAAAACAACTTTTTCTATAAAAATAAACACACAAAAGATCAGCTCAAACAAATTTGTATGAATACAAAAAGAAAAAACTACTTCCAAATTTTATTTTTTTTAAATTGTCTTTTTGTGTTCATACTGGCTCAAACAAATTTGTCTAATGATGTTCATGCAATAACTTATAAAAGGTGTTTACCCTACTTTAAAAATAGCCATTGGTAAAACAACACATGGCTTCCCATTTTTTGAATTATACCACTATGTAAGTGACACGTAAGGCATAACCAGCGAGGAACCGAGAGAAAGAGTTATGCTGGATGAATGACGCATGTCTTGACGAGTTGGATACGCGAATGTGGGTATCTAATGTGGATTTTCAGTTTTTTATGAGAACCAAAAGTGAACCATGATCGTTCTAGCTGTCGTGACCAAAGACCCGAGATATGCACATGTCATCAACAACAGTTGTTGAAGGGTTAATTAATTAGAGGTGCTTGAGATACAAGCCACAAACCAACAGAATCAAATGGTAATTGGTCCTATATCTAAGACGACTACTTGCAAAGAACCTGGCAAATGGAAATTGATCAAAGGCAATATGAATAGCATTCCCACAAAGATCCCAAACCAATCATCTATCAATTTTATTTTATCTTATGAGTAAGCGTAACATAGCCATAGGAGTAGTTGTACTATAGTCCTGGTTCTTGTACCCCTCAATGTATCTCGATCGAGTATTTCTTGTTTGTGATTCAGTGTATCAAATTCACCAATAATATAAGTGAGTTTTTGATCTTTAATTACTTGTTTGCATTCATTTTATTATATTTTATTTACTCGTTGTTTACCTATGATCATTGAGTCTACCAAAGCCCTTTTGATTGAAGCATAACTGAACCCACTCTACTATGCTAATCTCCATCGAGACTTGGAAAATTTTTGAGTGGAAACAAAGAGTGGCGACTACAATGGGCGATGACTCGTAGAACAAGAAGTGGGGATAATCCCGAAAGTAGTGAAGCCTCTATCAACGAAGAGATACCTACCGACGTGTCTTGAGAAATCAATGCCAAACTCAACGTGTTTGCTGAGAAAATTGATAAGGGATTTAAAAATTTGCCATATAAGCTAGCGGGTGTTTTAACTAGAGCCCTCCAATTGATGGTGTAAGCCATGGCGAGAACGAGGCCAAGAGTCCCGAACTTGAGGCATGGAGGACAGATTAGGTCCTTCTAATCCAATGCCTAGAACCTCAACAGGGGTCGGGGGGGCAAGAGAAACCTGTAGGCTACCCTGAGGTGGGTCTAAGGGTTGAAACTCCTTTAGAACAACCATATGTTGAAATTCTCTACGGCCAAACCAACCAGATTGTATATCCATTTGGTTCTAGAAACCATAACCAACATGGCCAAACTAAGAATCGATAGATCCCAACGAGGCCAGAAGGACCACCCTTTCACAAGAGAGCCTCCTGTTGACCCTCGAGCAGGCGCCAGTGATCCTTGTGATAATGCATTTCAAGGACAAGGGTACCAAGTGCCTAAAAACCCGAATTACTAGTATGGCCAATTTAGGCCGAATGGGAATGCCAATGCCTATGGTCCTTATGGACCGCCGCCAAACCAATACAACCCCTATTTATTACCAACCCTATTGAGGTCCATGTCAGCAATATGCTTATCCTATCCAGGGCCAACATTTCCCACCTCGAGACCATCTTATTGGTGCACTAGAGTAGCTATATGGCCCAGGCTTTAAAAGGACGGGCAAGCCAATATATAGAAAGCCTTACTCAAAAAGGATCGATAAGGACAATGAGTTCCCAAGAGACTATAATATCCCTAATTTCTCCATGTGATGGTTGCCTTTGTGACAGGTGCAATCACATACTGGTTGAATGTTTTGCATCTATGGTTGTAGGAGATGAGGAAAAGGACTCAGTGTCACCTACGAGTGACAACACAGGCCTATAGGAAGCCTAAAACAAAGTTTAGGCCCAACAAATGGGTCAAGCATGTTGGACAATACGTGCACAAACCATGGTTGCCTCAACAACAATAACAGGTGCTAACTTAAGAGTCTACCAAAACTCCTCAAATGATCAAACCACCTAGGGTCAAACCAGAGTGGTGGGTTACACCGGCATTAATGAACTAGAAACCTCACCTCAGGCATATGCCAATGTTCAAATATGTGTATAACCCCAAAATTTCAAACATGACACGGACCCAAAAAAGGAGATGGTTGAGGCAACAATCTCTCCTCCGTAAGGATTTTGCTAAGAGGATGGAGCAAGGTATATGAGACATTGGAATAAAAAAGGTTAAAGGACCAAGTGATCAATAGGAGCGAATCACAAAGATTATTGAAAGAGGAAAATCATTCATAAATGGTCAAGAGGCCACATATAGGGAAGAAATCATCGAGGATCCAATAATGGTCAAGCAAGACCATAAGAGGCTTGAAAGAGAAATCTAGCTCATGAGGAAAAGGATTCGAGGCACAAATATGGTGCAAAACAACCAAGAGTTGTTTAGGTCATGATTGGGAGAAGAAAAAAAAATAGGAAACCACAAAAGAATAAATTGACTCAGAAAGATCAGGATAGTATGGAGATCAATGAAAACAGTAGTCAAGAGTAGAGAGCACCCGTGAACATGATTAGGAGAAAATCCCTTAGAGGGGTCTAAATCATGGTACCTCAACACGAAAGCTTAACCATAAGTAACGAAGTCCTCAACCTGGAAGGCCTTTGTGCTGAAAGTATCCTCATTGAGTCCTTCATGGAAAGTTTAGCTAGAAAGGAAAATTTCAAAACATAGAGTTTAAAGGAGTCAAGGATATAGACCACTTTCTTTAATTTTAGGAGTATGCATGGAAGGGTTGTGGACTGTAACACGATCTTAACCCTATCAACCAAGTTCAAAGCTCGAGAAAACCAGTCATAGGGAACGAAGGAAGATGTTCTTGATGTTTAGGGGGCAAGCCCCGTAGTCATCGAATTAAAGGACAGTGAGTGACTCAAGTTTGGGGATTGAGTCAACGAGAACATTCGATTAGGTAAGATAATCTTTGAAAAACATTTGAAAAGCATGACCCAACACCTTAAGCCATTGTGTATAAAGGCGTGCATGGAAGGTAAGCCCATTAATCGAATCTTAATTGATAATGAAGTAGCAACCAACATCTTGCCATGCTCAATGTTGAAAAAGTTGTAAAAAATTGATAATGACTTAATCCTAACTAATGTTTTTGTATCCTAATTGTCTAGAAATGCCTTTAAAACCAAATGGGTCCTCCATATTGAGTTGAAAGTGGACAGCAAGGTGGTTGTCTCTATTTTCTTCGTTGTAGACATTACCTCAAATTACAACACATTACTGGGAAGATTGGACACGTTCCAATTGGTGTCTTCCTTCCTCTTTACATCAGTTGTTGTTACTCTATAATGACAATAACAGTGTAGAAATTGTGCATGTAGATGAAAAGCTATTTTTAGCTTACATTAATAACATAGACGCCCAATTGTACAATGACAACATTGGGACTATAGAGCTTTTGAGACGAGATCAAGAAGAGAAACCTACAAAGGTGATTGTCTCGAAGAAAGAGTTATCTGTTGTAGAAGGCTTGAAAGAAGTATGCAAGGAATTGGCTAAGCCTTGCTTATTGGATAGGCCACCAGACAAGCCGGTGATCAAGTATAAGGTAGATGATGAGTAGTCTTCTATCTAAGGAAAGGAGACAGACCATTCAAATGGCCATGGAAAGATTGTCAGAGTACCTAACAAAAAAGAAAGTGGGCATTTTTTTCTTCTAAATATGCCATGACTCAAGAGGAAGCCAGTAAAGGTGTAAGACCCCTTGAGGAAAATGAACCTTAGTACCTCTAAACAACCAAGGAAAACTTATGTAAGTGGCTTTCTCCAACCATGAGAGTTTAAAGAGGTGGTAGATCTCCTTAGTCGAAATAAAGACTACTTCATATGGGAGTACCTAGAGTTGCCTGGTTTAGATAGGAGATGGGTCAAGCATCGACTCCCAATGAAGATTATCTGCCTTTCCAACAACCACCTTGAAGGATGACATCAGAGGTGACAATAAAGATTAGAGAGGAGATCGATAGGCTTTTGAGTGTAAACTTCATTCAACTAGACAAGTATGTTGAATGGCTTTCTAACGTTGTCCTAGTACTTAAGATGAATGGTAAGTTATGAGTCTACATTGACTTCAGAAATCTGCATAAGACAACACCTAAGGATGAGTACCCTATGCCTATTGTCAATATGATAGTTGATGCGGTAGTTAGGCACAGAGTCTTATCCTTTATGGATGGATACTCTAGTTACAACCAAATATTCATCGCCAAGGACAATGTCTATAAAACTACTTTTTAATGTCTTGGGTCAATTGGAACATTCAAATGAGTAGTTATGTTGTTTGGCTTAAGGAATGTTGGTGCAACCTACTAGGGACCCATGAATTTGATATTCCATTACATGATAGAAAAATTCACATAAATATATATTGATAATGTGGTTGTTAAGTCTCATAGCTTCGACCATCATATACTCGATCTGGAAAATGGATTCAATCGAATGAGAAAACAACGATTGAAAATGAATCCCTTGAAATGTGCCTTAGGAGTTAGTGTTGGGAACTTTCTAGGTTCCCAAGTGCATAATAGATGCATTGAAGTCGATTAGAATAAGGCTTGGGCCACATAATTCAAGCAAGCCAACTTCAAATAAGAAGGAGCTACAAAGGTTACTAAGCCAAATCAATTTTTTTACAGAGTTTCATCTTGAATGTTGCATGAAAAACTAGAACCTATTTGCCATTGCGTAGGTTGAAGTCTCATGAAAATTTCGTATGGAATGTGAAACATCAACGATCTTTCGAAGTGATCAAGGAATACCTGTTAGAAGCCACCAGAATTGTTGTCACCAAGGAAAGAAAAGCCTTTGAAGTTGTACGTTTCTGCCACTAACTATTCGATAGCCAGTTTGTTGACCCAAGACAATGAACATGGCGACAAGGATTTTGTATTTTATATGAGTATGTTGTTAAACAAAAATTAATGTAATTATATAACTATTGAGAAACTGTGTCTAGCCTTGTATTTCACTGCAATCAACTTAAGGTATTAACTGTTGTCTCATGCATATTGTCTATGTTATTACACAAACTAATGTGGTGAAGTACATGTTGTCTAAACCAATTCTTCGAGGAAGAATGGGTAAATGGAGCTTGGCATTAATCAAATTTAATATCATATAGGTCTCCCAAAATGCCATAAAAGGTCAAACCTTCATAGATTTCTTAGCAGATCATCCATGTCACGATATCTCAAATGATATCGAGACTCTGTTTATTAGCCTAGCCCCCTGGAAAATACATTTCGATGGTTCTCGAACTTAACAAAATATCGAGACAAGTATTGTCATTCAGTTGGCACCAAGGGTCGTAACTGAATTAGCTTTTAAGCTCAAAGGAAAATATTCCAATAACCAGGTTGAGTATGAAGCCTTGATTATTGGGCTCGAGACCTTAAAGGAGATAAAAGTCTCAACTGTAGAAATAAATGGTGATTCTCAATTAGTAATTCGGCAAATATCTAGAGCATACAAATGCATCAATCATTCCTTGGCTCCTTACTTAGTGTTAACACAACAACTATTGAAGGGGTTCGATGATGTTAGCATTAATCATGTCAAGCAAAATTAAAACCAGGAGGCTAATGATGTGGTACAAGCAGCCTCTGGCTATAAGAGTAATAGTAAAATATTTTAAAACATGACCAAACTTCATAAAAGATGTCTCCCCACTCTTCTTGACAGGCAACTTGCTATGGAAGTATTCAATGTCGACGTAGATCAAGATGACTAGAGAAGTCCCATAATTCAGTATTTGAAAAATCCAAGTGGGTGTACCAACAACGGTTTAAAGTTAAAGGCTAGGAAATACATCTTACTCAACGATCAAATTGAGTTGTTTAAGAGACATTGATGGCTTGTTGCTTAAGTGCTTAGGATTAGAAGAATGAAGAATTGAATCGAGTCATGGTCAAAGTACATGAGGGGATCTGCGAGCCCATCAGTCTGGTATTAAAATGAGATGGTTGATTTGAAAGAATGACTATTTATGGCCAACAGTTCTGCAAGGTTGTATTTGATACGCTTAAGGATGTGAGGCTTTCCAAAAACATGGGCCTGTACCACACATACCCATGTAAAAAAATGTATTTGATAGTATAACCATGACCATTTCAAGGTTAGGCTATCAACATGATTGGGAAAGTCAAACCAACATCAATTCGGAAGAATTGTTTCGTGTTGGTTACCACCCACTACTTTATAAAATGGATAAAAGTTAAACCTTATCACAATGTAACTAAGAGGGATGTTATTCACCTCGTCAAATAAATAATTATCCATCAATATTTGATTAGTAAAGTCCTTGATGGGAATGCTTATCAACTAATGTACATCGATGACAATGAGCATACAAGGGCCATTAATGGCAAGTATTTAAAATTATATAAGCCATCTCTATGGGACATGACATTTATACATAAAAGGTATTAAGCAAGCAAATGGTCAAAATAAGTAAGGTCCTCATCCTTAAAGCCTAAAAAAGAAATAATGTCATTCAAAGCAAATGATATAAACAAAATATGCATGGTAGAGTCCACAAAAATCTATACAAGAACCAAAATACAAAACAAGGACTCATGTAGGAAATTCAAAGACTAAAAGAAGCATGATCCACTAGTCTCCAAGGGTCAAAGAGCACTTATCAATTTCCTCAAACTGTCTTCGTTGGACATTCTTTATGTGAGGGAGCTTATCAATCTCAACACTAATGGCTACTTTTTGGCTTAGGACTTGGTCCAACTCAAGCTAGGAAGCATTAATGTCAGCATTTAAGACCTGTAGTTTAGCTTCCCAGGATTGCACTCTCTACATCTTTACAACGATGCTATTGACTAAAGAATCCAATTTCTTAATAGATTAATTTTGAGTCTCGTCCAACCTTTGAAATTTTAATTTTAATTATTGACTTTCTTTCTCCCTCCTTTGCTTCAACTTCAGGTTCTCCACGGCTTCTGTAAAATGGGATAGGAATAGCTTGAGCACACTTTGCTGCTCCTTTGACAGGTAGGTTATGTGTTGAAGGAGAGTCCTTGTTGAAAACTCAAAAAAAACACTCATAAAGGCATTAGATAGCATTGCCTCAACTCCTCATTCAAAGAAAGGCACTAGGTTGGACATTACTTTGTCGAACCTAGCATTAGAAGGCTCTAAAGTAGTTTCTGAGGCCACCGAAGAGGAGGCTTATTGCCCCTCAAGTGGGGAATTGAACAATCTGGCTTGATCAAGAAGCTAGTTTTTAACTAGAGAGCTACTCAAGGGTATAACGATAGGTCCTAGATTTTGGAACTCCTATCGAATAAAAGGAAAATAAAAGTTAAGGCAAACAAAAGTGAGTTGGTCATAAGCAAATTAACATGTACTTACGACGGCACGCTAGACACCCTTGTGCTGGGGATCGACAGAGGGTGCAGAGGAAATTAGGTTCTTGAGAAGGGAAGCCTTGGATTCCTCTTCTTTTTGCATCATTTCTTCTTAGTTTCTTATCACCCCTTCCTCTTACTCTGGCTTTCTTCTCCTTTCTTCTTCTTCTGATATCATTTTTTTCCTCTGCCCTCTAATCTTGGCCTAATTGCTCTTTATCGAGCCTCCTATTTTCTACTTTTTCCATCCTCCTCTATCTGCCATCTTTCTTATTCGTTATTCCTTCTCTCATTTCTTTTCATTTCTTTTTCCTCTCGCTTCTCTCTTTCCTCTTCCACTTTATGTCTCTTCTCTTCTTCTTTGAGCTCTGCTTTCTTGTTCATTTCCTCCATCCTCCAATCTTCTTCAATTTCTTGTTTCTTTTGTTGCCTTTGTGCTTTTTCATCCTCTATTTTTCTTTTTTCTGCTCTTTCCTTCTCTGTTTTTATTTTCCTTCTCTTCATCCCTTATTCTTCTTTCTTCACTTAGCTTCATCTATTCCCCAAGTTTTTATATATTTCTTCTTATTGCTTTTGTTCTTCTCCAGATTGCTCCATCTATTTTTTTCCCTCAATCTCTAGTATCTCACTCTCTTTTTCTTACTCATTTTTCTCTTGGTTTGCTTTTTCTTTCTGTATCCTTTGTTTTTTCTTCTTTTTGATCATTCTCTTCTTCTTATCTTTTCTTTCGTTCCTTCATTCTTTTCTTTTCCTTTTGATTCAACACCTCTAATCTTCTCCTTGTTTTTGTCTCTTCCTCGACTAATTTCCTTCTTTTTTCTTCTTCTACCTTTTCTTTTTGGCTCACTTCCTCTTCTTTCGTCTTCTCAGTCTTGGATATAAGGGCACTCTCCTTCTATCATTTCTTCCTTCCTACTCTTCATCTTCCTTCACTAAGGTTATCTTCAATTTCTCCTACTAAAGCAACTGTTGAAGTTTAAGATTTTTTGGTATTGAGCTCTTTCTTACTTTTACACGTTTCCCCTCTATGTTCTAACTTCCTTTTTCCCCAATGGGGCTTTTAGCTGAAGCTTCCTTTTTCGTTGAAACTTGTTGAAAGGGGGGGAGGCAGCTTGTCTTCAACATCTTCCTCTGCAAAGATCAATGTAGTGAAGTGCTTGGTAAAGAAATATTGCATTTCCACAATAAGAGAAATAAAGATGACATGCCAACACACCTTTCTTCTTTGGGTCAAGACCTTGATAGGCTGCTTATGACTCAAATAGAGGATATAACCTTTCGAGAGATGTTTTCATTGCATTTGAACTCGACATAATGTAAGTTGACTACCAAGTATCATAAACAGTAGACAACCTCATATTTTCTCTAAATGGTCGAAATTTGAACTCATCAATACATGTCTTAGTTTCAGTGGTCAACTCGGTTATATGTTTCTTATGGATAAATGTTTGAAGATGCTAGGGGAATTCATGATCCAAGTTAAAGGAGTTGGTATCAATTGCACCATCACCGAGAAACTAAGTTAGGAGCATAAACCTTGGTTTCAGAGGATCTCCCAAAGAAGGTAATCAAATCTCGACCTATCAAAAAACTGGCCCAAGTTTGACAACACTATTTGTTCGATTCTTCAACAAAGGAGGACAAGAGCTGAAATTCCATTAAGACATACTTCTTTTCAAAGAATGGCATGAACTGACAGTTCGGACGTGTCCTATTGGGATCTACGATGTGTTGAAAGCATTTAGAAAATGTAGGGGAGGAACCTTCAAGGTATCGAGCTTCTAACTGTTAAGGTAAATGAAGGAGACGGCTGAGCTGGCACGCATGCTGTAGCTATACTCAAAGATTCAAGAAGTAGGTAGTTAGTTATGAGAGTGAAGACGTGAAATCTTTTGTAACGAATCGGTTATAACTGTATTTGTAAAGTTATAAATAGAGGGCAAATCCTCATTGAGAGGTATTTTGGGAAAATACGTTTCTTTCTAAAACTGAAACATGGTATCAGAGCAAGGAATGACCAACATCATCTAGCTCTCGCTCGTCTTCATCGCTTCCAATTTTTTTTCTTTCTTCTCACTTCCTCTGATCTCTCTGATTCAATGGCAACTAGCTCGTCTTCCTCTTCTAGTTCTGTCGTTGCTTCGTGCAGCAAGCCTTCACTTCAGAGTCTAATCTCAAATCTGACTTCTCTAATTATAATGAAGCTAAACATGAGAATTTTCTCATATGGAAGTCTCAAGTGTGGACAACACTACAAGCTCATCAAGTTCTCCACTTGATTGATGGATTTGAGTCTCCTCCACCGGAATTCATCTTGGACAACTCCGACAAGGCACAAAAGAACTCGGACTATGAACAGTGGCTAATTATAGATCAACAATTGTTGAGTTGTATTCTTGCAACAGTTACTGAAGTAGTTCTTCCAAACGTCCTGAATTGCTCCAGCGCTCGTGATGTCTGGCTTACTCTGGAGAATAAGTTTTTGTCACTATCCAGATCCAACATATTCAACCTCAAAAATCGCTTGCAGATAGTCTCTAAAGGATCGCAATCTGTCAATGAATATTTGAAGGAGATCAAAGCATTGATTGATACACTTGCCGCCGTCTTAGCTCTGGTTGTCGAGGATGATGTGGTGTTGTATATCTTGAATGGTTTACCTGCAACTTACAATGCACTCAAGACGACTGTCAGAGCTAATGCTCAATTGATAACATTGGCTGAGCTTCAAGAACTACTCCTTGCTGAAGATCTTCAAATGAACCTCTCTGTAAACAACAACAATACGGTGGTTTATTCTGCACTTCTTGCAAACAGACAAAGGGAAAATCAAAGTTACGTTAGAGGAAATAAATCGTATAAAGGCCACAGCAGAGGCAGGTATCGTTCTTTTTCAGGTCAGCGCTCTAACTTCTTTTGTTAGATCTATGAACGGCAAGGCCACATAGCGGTTAATTGTTATTACCGACTTGATCCAAATTACCGTCCAAATCAGTCTACGCGATCGAACAACTTAGATCCATCGGCACTAATGGCAACTTCTCCAATGATGTCTGAACCACTCCCAGACCCATCGTGGTACCTGGACATTGGGGTTAGTAGTCATGTTACTTCGGACTCGTCTGGTATTTTTGCCCCAACACCTTACAAAAGATCAACCACAGTGGCTGTGGGCAACGGACATAAATTCCCCAACCAAAACACAAGTAACAGAAATCTTTCTATCAAGACACGTAAATTTGCATTAAATAACATCTTACACGTTCCATCAGCGTCTACAAACCTATTATATGTTCAAAGATTTGCCTCTAACAATAACTGTAGACTAATCTTTGATGTTAATCAGTTTATCATTCAGGACCTTCCTTCGAACAGAGTATTATGTCACGGGTACAGTAAAGGAGGCATGTATCCCATTAACTCTGCTAAAAGATTCAAGACCTCAAACCCAGTAGCATTTTCTGTGTCTGATAAAGCATCCTCTACTTGGCATAACCGCTTGGGTCATCCAGGCTCAAATACTCTGAAGACTATATACAATTCTCTTGCTTTAACTGCATTTTCTCCTGTGTTTTGTAATAAATGTGCAATGGCTAAAAGTCATAGAATAAATAAACAATGTTCAAATACAATTTCTACCTCACCTCTGCACCTAGTTCAAGCAAACATATGGGGTCCTTCACCTTCACAGTCTCCATTAGGTTTTCGATATTATCTTGTGTTGGTTAATGATTTTAGTCGTTGCTCTTGGATATATTTGCTTCGTTGTAAATCTGAAGTAACTTCTATGTTTGTTCATTTTAAATGCCATATGGAGAATCTTCTTTCTTCAAAAATTAAAATTTTAAGAACAGATGGAGGGGGGAGTTTCTAGCCACCACACTCAAGAAGTTTCTTGTAGAGAATGGGATTATTCATCAAATGAGTTGCCTGTATACATTGGCTCAAAACGGTGTTGCCGAGAGAAAACACAAGCACCTAGTAGAAACTACGGTTGCTTTATTGTAGACAGCACCAATGCCATCATCTTACTAGGCTGAAGCAGTTCTAACTGCAATCTGTTTAATCAATAGACTTCCTACACTGGTTCTACAGAATTCCTCCCCATTTCAAAAGTTGTTTAACAAAGCACCAGACTATGCTTTCCTCAGAGTATTTGGCAGTGCCTGCTATCTATGGCTAAGGCCATACACCATCAACAAGCTGGAAGCACGGTCTCACCAATGCGTTTTTATTGGTTACTGTCCAAATTTGAAAGGATACCGGTGCTTGGATAGAAATTTTGGCCGAGTTTATACTAGTAGACACGTCTTGTTTAAAGAAGATTTCTTTCCGTTTGCAAATGCCGATTCTCTCTCCGACCCCAGTGCTACAGACTTTCCTACCCCACCGATTTTAAGTATTAACCCAGGAAGCCATTTACCAAATTTCTCTCAACCTTTAAATGGTAATCCTAACAACTCAAATTCATTAGGTTCCTTTACTTTCCCATGTGCTGATCTTATTCTTAATAAATCAACACAACCGTCCATTTTTGTCCCATCTCAACTACCAACTACTGCACGTGATGACTTGCAACAATCAAATGGATCATCACAACCCTTGGTTTCATCACCAGGAACTTCATGAGCAAACCAACCATTTATAATAGATATATCACCTACCCTATCAAATTCAAAACACCATTGTTCATTGTCTTCTCCAGAAACAGGTTCGGCTACTATGATTCCATCCCACCATTCTAATCCCGTTGAACCATTAAATTCTAACAATACATCTACTACAACTTTACCCTTGATCCCAACAACCAACACTGAATCTACTGGACCCAACATTCACCCCATGCGAACCCGGCATAAAGATGGCATTATAAAACCAACACAACGACTGTGTCTTACAGCACAAACTGTAGCTCAAATAGAGCCTACGTGTTTTACTGAGGCTGCTCAACATGAAGAATGGCGGAAGGCCATGTCTGCTGAGTTCCAAGCTCTACAAAACCAGGGTACATGGATCTTAGTTCCACCAAATTCATCACAACGTCTAATTGGGTCTAAATGGATATTTAAGCTCAAAAAGGACTCTCAAGGCAATATAGTTTGACATAAAGCGCGTCTAGTTGCTAAGGGCTTCACACAATAACCAGGATTGGACTTCACAGACACATTTAGCCCAGTCATAAAAATGGGTACAATCTGAATCGTCTTGTCGCTTGCCCTACACTTTCGTTGGCAGATACACTAATTAGATGTGAAGAATGCTTTCCTCCATGGCTATATCACAAAGAACATCTTCATGGAGCAGCCACGGGGGTTTATTGATCCAAACTATCCGCAACACGTGTGTCATCTATGAAAGGCACTATACGGACTACACCAAGCTCTTCGGGCCTGATATGCTTGATTTTCTTCATTCTTGGTTGATATAGGTTTCAAAATGTGTCACACGGATACATCTATGTTCGTTAGACATGCACTCAAATCTGTTACAGTCATCCTAGTCTATGTAGATGACATAGTAGTCACAGGTAATGATACACAGTTCATCAACTCATTTCTCAAAGACATTCACTCACATTTTGACATGAGAAGTCTTGGGTTATTGAAGCATTTTTTGGGGATTGATTTCTCATTCTCTGCGTCTGAAGTTGTTCTATCACAAGAAAGCTATGCTAAAAGCATTTTAGAGAAATCAGGTATGGCATTCTGTAAACCTTGCAACACACCAATGTCAACAAAGAAACAGGATGTCTCACAAGATGACCCATTATATCATGATCCATCATTTTATCGAAGCATAGTAGGGGGATTTCAATATCTAACAATCACTTGTTCGGACCTTAGCTTCGTTGTGAACTGTGTCTGTCAACGAATGCATGAACCTAGAGCTTCAGATTTTCAGGTCGTTAAACGTATTTTATGTTACTTAAAAGGTCATATTGCTCTTGGACTTAAGTTTATGGGTCCTTTATCTCTTCAAGGATTTTTTGACTCCGATTGGGTAGGAGATATTTACGACAAGAGCTCCACAACTGGCTACTGTGTTTATTTTGGCACAAATCTAGTCATTTGGTCTGCAAAGAAACAATAGACGGTGTCTCAGTCCTTGACCGAAGTTGGGCATAGGTCACTTGCCTCCACTACTGCAGAGATCATATGGCGTCGAATGATGCTTCATGAACTTCAAGAGGTCCCTACTATTTGGTGTGACAACCTTTCTGCTATTACACTTGCCTCTAATCTCATTTTCCATGCAAGAACAAAACACGTTGAAATTGACTATCACTTCATTAGGGAGAAGGTAATCAACAAGCAGGTTGAGGTTCATCATATCTCTACTCATTATCAATATGCTGACATCTCTACTAAGCCACTCTCAACTGCAAAGTATATAAAGTTTAGAGGCAAGCTTCAAGTGTTGATGCCCCTTCACTTGAGGGGGGCTGTTAAGGTAAATGAAGGAGACAACTGAGCTGGCATGCATGCTGTAGTTAGACTCAAAGATTCAAGAAGTGGGTAGTTAGTTATGAAAATGAAGATGTGAAACCTGTTGTAACGAATCATTTATAATTGTATTTGTTAAGTTATAAATATAGGACAAATCTTCATTGAGAGGCATTCTGGGAAAATAGGTTTCTTTCTAAAACTGAAACATGTATCCCCACACAAAAAATCCACTAGGGCACTGTCGCCAGCTACCATGGGTGAGCAGGGGAACTGAGGTGGGTTGTCATAATCGACATTGGGTGGGGAAGACATAAAATGGTAAAGGGATTTAACCTGGATAAATCTTTGGAAATCGGTTGGATTTGTAAGGAACACAGTGTTGAAGGTGTTGAAAATCTCCAAAAATCTCAAGAAATCTATGCCATTGTTACACATTGTGACAGAAAATCGTTGCTGGCATTGAAAAACCCCAAAAAATGTTACCGGTGTTGAAAATCACAAAAAATAAATTAGATGACAATGTTGTCGGGGGCTTACCAGGTATGGAAGAGACCAGTGATAGTTGCCGACTAGGGAGAAAATGGGATTGTACGAAAATGGGTTCTGTTTTTTTACAAGGGTTTTGTTTTGTATTGGGTGGGGTCCTGCGAAGAGAAGAGGATTTTAACTTGAAACTCTCAACGAAGTTAACCGTGGGTCTAGGTTAAATGTTGGAAGTTAACAATTAAATGTTGGATTTTACGTCTTCACATTTTTTGCAACACGTCGCGTGATAGGGCTGGCAGGTCACTGATCACAACTCGGCTGGAGAAGATCTTTCCGGATAGATTGATACGTTGAGTTAATGCCAAACGCTGTTGACGTCATGGATGAGGGAAGACGGATTTTGAAATTTAAATCATCTCCGGTTTGAATGGACATGTACCACTCCGTTACCAATGAATGCATGACATATGGTCTAATAAAGGGTGTTTAAGTCAATACATGCATGTCAAAAAGCGTTTTTCAATAAATATACATGTATATTTATTAATACACCCTTTTTCAGACATTATGTCACATCGTGAGAAGAGACTGGAGTGGCACCTGTCCATTTAGACCGGAGATGATGTGAACGCGGGAAGACGTGGTTATTCGGTCTCTGATTTTTATTCGACTTTCGATAGACTTTTCCGATCCATTACATTTATGTGACATGTCGTTGTCGTGATGGTACAGATGAAATGTATTTTTGAAGCGGCAATGATCTTACGCAAGAGTATAATGAAACTCAAGATCGTCCACACGAATTATATCCAGAAAAAAATTAAACACAAAAGACAAAACAATAGGTGTGGAGACGATAATGACATTGACTGACACATGATTGTCTGTTTTAACACATACCTCTAAAAGCGTGCCATTGATTGACACATACTGTATTTTTGAATTTGATGTCTTTTTACTTTTTCAACTGAACACTTTTCTGAATGTTATTCCCTCAAAAACAACACTTGTTAGTTTATAATTCACCATATACACTAAAAGAAAGAGGCGTTTTCATCACATAATATCAAATTCTGTTTAGGGTTGGCAATTTCTGTTGGCCGGTTGGGTTCATGTCGAGATACAGTATTATTATATGGTTCAACCCGAACCTGGCCTATTTATTAATCGTGTCAAAATGAGACGATCCATTTTGACCTTAAACATGTTTACTGATAACCCTAAATCTTCTATGGGTTATACTAAATTGGGGGAAGATCTTGAGCGACAAGTTAGGGGTTGGCTAATGTAGGATAGGGCTGGTCGTACGAGACCTTGCGCAAAAAACAAAAGTGGAAAATAACAGGGGTGTGGGTTACTTTTTGTGGGTCCCACGCCTCTGGTTAGGTTAAACCGAGGAAATAAAAATGCAAAGACGTTTGAGGTTTTCTCTTTCACTACTCGACGAAGAGAAAAACCAAAGAGGTAAAAACCAAAAACCAAATAGGCAAAAACCCACACATTTTCCCCGGGATTTGCCATTTACACTTCAAGTTTTTCTGAAATTACCTCACTTAAACCCTTTTTTTTGTTTCTTCAAAATATCCTAATATAAAATGACCTTCATACCCTTCTTAACATTAAAAAAAAAAACTAATAAACTTTCTAAACACACCTCACTCGTTCCCTTCAAAACCCACGCCTTCTCTCCTTCATCTCTTACTTATCCTTCTTCTATGTTCCTCTCCCTTTCTCCAGTTTTTGTCTTCTTCTTTTTATTCTTCATTTGCAAGTTATTAGCATTAGAGATAAAAAATCAAAGCCATGGAGTATCCCGACTGCGATTGGGAGCAAGAAGTCCAGGTATGTGGTTTTTTTTATAGATATGGATGAGTTGACTAGGCACATACAGGAGGAAGTGTCATGGTGTATATATTTGCTGATAATGTTGTGTTGATTGATGAGACTAAAGAGGGGGTAAATGCCAAGTTAGAACTATGGAGGGGTGTTTTAGAATCAAAG